>RJWJ010013823.1:0-39144 GCA_004363605.1 Indri indri | reverse complement strand
ATTTTAGAATCTGCTGTAAGAGTGGGGTTGTAGGGATATGGGTCGACATAGCTCCCTGTGGGTCCCTGGGTGGGCAGAATTACTCTCACACTTCAGCTGAGAAAGGTTGGAGCTGAGTAACAGGGCTGTTTTAGGATCTGCTATGGGATCAAGGTTGGCATGCCCATTTCAGTAACACAGACAGGAGTATCTCTCAAAAGTTCCTGTGTGCACAGAACTACTCTCAGATCACATCCAGGAACGTTTGGAGCCCAGTTACTAGACAATTTCAGGGTCCTCCATAGTCAAGACTAAGATAGGCAGGCCTGTCATCTGATATGCAAGTGGACATGACTTGTCCTGTGTGCTTTGGTAGATGGTTCTGTTAGCAGGGCCAATGCCAAATGGGACTGTAACCAAATCTCCAAGGGGATGGCACCATTTGTAGATCCAGAACCAGGGCCATTGTTGGTTAGCATGTCAGCTGGGTGCTGGTCTGCTTTCTTAAAATGGTCCTCCTAGTTCTTGGGCTCCACTAGTGTTTCACAACCTTCTACCTAAATCCCAAAGCTCCCACTATTGTCTAAAAATTATGTTTCTGTGGAGATATACCAGGAGAGACCTCCTATTGTGCATCTTGTTGACATCACAGTCCAAAATAGTCTTTCTTGTAATTGTTAGTTTATTCCATGATCCTCAATCATTTTTTTAACTAGAATTCTGCATAAGGGCTTATAAATTACAAGCCATTCAAATATTTATTGTTTTGCTATCTGTTTTGCCTGAATTTGAAAATCCAGGATTGGAAAAAAGTATGAGTGCTAGGATTATTATTAATCTCTAAACAACGTTTATATTTTAAGAACTGCTTAAAGATTTTTCCTGCAGCTCCAAAACGCAGGAAAGACCTAAGCTAAAATTCATTTGATTGCCAAGCCTTGAAGCTCTCTTGTCTCATGAAAGTAAGGGACTTGGTTCATGGGTCTAGCGATTTCCTAGAAGAAAGTTCACAGGTAACACTTTGAAGTGTGTTGTTACAGATAACGTCTGTATTTGATGGTAGCATCAAAACATAGTTTCTGAGTATATATTTGACATATTACAGAAGAGCATTCCCCTGGTATTTTGGATTATCTTTGTTGCCTAAATATATAAAGCATGGCACAGAATTAATGTTCATATGTCCTGCTATTTGTTTCATAAATCTGATATTACAAAATTCCACAAACTAGGTGGCTTAAAATATCATTAAATTTATTGTTTCACAGTTTTGGAGGCTAGAAGTAAAAAAAAAAAAAAAAAAAATCAATGTGTTGGCAGGGCCCTGCTTTGTCTAAAACCTGTAGGGGAGAATGCTTTATTTCTTCCTGGCGTTTAATGGTTTTCCAGCAATCCTTGTCATTCCTTAGCTTGCAGCTGTCAATCTCTGCCTCCATTGTTACATAACATCCTCCTCTTGTGTGTCTGTGTCTCTGTGTCTCTTCTTCTCTTATTATAAAGCCGTTAGTCATATTGGATTAGAGACCTTCCTACTTCAGTATGAGCTCATCTTAACTAGTTATATCTGCAATGATCTATTTCCAAATAAGATCACATTATGAAGTACTGGGGGGTTAAGACCTCAAAAGAACTTTAGGGGACACAATTCAATCCATAATATTCCCCTAAACACAGTTTTAAATTTCATTTGAAAGTGTTCAGTTTTAGATCATATTTCCTTCCCATTTCCCAAATCAAAATGTTTAGAGCAAATTACAGATATGTACATTTATGTATAGCCTAGTGTTTCCAACAGATGTAATGATTTTGACATCCAGGGATTTCAGAAGCTCTTTTTTTTTATCATCCTTCCTTATTTATATACATTTCTTTGGTCTTTCTTTGTCCTTCATAAAAGGACAAACAATGTAAGAATAAATCCCCAAATGATTGAATTTGCCTGCAAATTGCTTCCAGGTGCTCATATCACTTTCTCTCCATCTTCAAACTAAAGACAAATTTAGAAAAAGAAAAAAAAAAAAAAGATTCAATGTCACCAAAGAGCAAAATCATGAGGAATTTAAATGTTTTTTTCCTCCTCGTTTTCCATCTGACATATTGCTTGCTCATACTTCTCCAGTTTATATTCAGTTATACTTACCACTTTTTACCACTGTCGTAGTAGGATAATCTTGTTCATTCTTGATTTTTCAGCTGACACCATAGTATATGGATCACAACATGCACTAAATAAATGTTGATTGACTTCAAAAGGAATTATCAATTGCTTTAAATTCACTCAGGGTGCCTGAAGTGTCACATGACTGTAAAGATATATTGGTAAGGAACAGATAGGAAGCATTTGTCATAAATACACAAAAGAAGTATAAATTCAGAAGACTTCTGTTCATATTCTACTTGCTTATTGTAGATGTAGATGGTACTTCTAAGGAGTTTGAAATTTACTTTGTTATAAAATCAATATATGATGTTTAATTTACTTGGCACTCCCTCACCTTGTTCCTCATCAGAAATGTAAAGATAGATTTGCAGCAGCTAAAGGCATCGTCTAGCCACATAAACCAAATTGTTTCTTTTCTTGGTGTTCCACATTTCATGAGATCACAACAAGAACAAAGACAAAAATAAACCGGCTAGAAATAAATCCATATAACTGCCATGGCCTGTAATTTAAATATGGGCTATAAAATATATCATAAATAGTGTACCATGCATGGATTTGTGTTGTCTATGTTTGGAGCCTCCATTAATAGATACTGTTGCTTAGCTTTAGTGAAAATTAAGAAAAATCCTCAATTTAATGGGATCTGAATTAATGAGATTGTGTTATTGCTTCCCTATTTTAATAGAGCCTTTCAGTTTATTAGATGAATGTTTAGCATGTTGGGTGATGTAATGAAACTACATTCACATTATTTGTTGCCTTCAATTTTGTATTGAGATTCTTTTCAGTAGTACATAACTGAAATTCAATTTAACTTGCTTTGGTCAAGAAGAGAATTTTCAGAAAACTATGCAATGAGGGAGGGGCACGGACTTTGAGGAAAAAAAAGCAAATGATGTCAGTAGGCCCATTGTCTTGTCTCTGTCTCTCTGAGTACCTGTGTTTCTGGATCTCCCTTGCTCTCTTTATTCATTGCTTTTGTTCTTGTGATTTCCTGAAATTTAGAAAACCAGGAAAAGAAACAATTTGGTCTATATTGCTAGATGATGTGTTAGTTGCTGTCACATTTATCTTTGCATTTATTAAGAGGAACAGGTGGTTATATTGAACAGAGGTGTTAAGCATCAAATATTGAGTTTATTAAAAAGTAATATTCATTTCATACTCCTTAGAAGTATAATCTATATCTACAATAAGAAAATATAATATAAACAAAGGTCCTCTGAGTTTAAACTGCTTCTTTTATGTATTTATGATGAATGCTTCTCATCTTACCGCTATGTCCTTATTACTTATGTGGTACTTTAGAAACCCCCAAGCATATTGGGGATTTAGAAGTGGTGGTGGGATCATAAATCCAGCTGTTAAATCATATATCCTTCCAATGCAGCAGAGCTAGAGGGAAAAAAAGTGTTCTCTTAACATGAGCTGCACATGAAATCCTAGAGAAGGATTCTGATTTGTTTAATTTATATGCCTGTCACTTGACTGGCCACTATGGACTGTAAGGAGAGTGAATATAATAATTTTCCTATCTTTAATGAAGTTGTACATTCTTTTGTCAGAGGATTAGAGAACTGCTATTGGGAATAAACTAGAATTCATGGAGTGTAAGTTTGAGAAAGTGTCCCAAAGGAGAAGAGTTAAATAGAAGGGGATGCTCTGTCCACAAATATAACATATGTCCTTTACAAAAAACTAGTTGAATTGGTGACTACGTCACAGATCTTAAAATATTAATTGACCTTTAAAATTACAATGATAAGAGAATTATTAAAGTGCCATCAGTTAGAATGTGCCCAAATACTCTTGTCTAAACTTCAATCAAAGTTAATGTATTTGATTTGTGTGTTTCATCAGTTGTTTTAAACCTAAGACAACCCCTCTGTATTGTTTCTTATGACACATGATTTCTCATGGAATTTATGCCAGTTATCTTGCAGAACATACTACATTCTCTATTTATCCATTTGTTTCATCATTTCTAAATTAAGAATTAAACCCTTTAGAAAGAATACTACAAGGATATTTTTGTCCATTTATCCTGCTATAACAAAATACCTATGACTGAGTAATTCCTAAAAACAAACAGAAATTTGTTTCTCACAATTCTGAAGCCTGGGAAGTCCAAGATCAAGGAGCAGGCACTTGGTTTCTGGTGAGGAACAGGTCTCTGCTTCCAAGAACCAGCCTTGTTGCTGCATCTTCTGGAGGAGACAAATGCCATGTCCTCACGTGGTGGAAGGAGCAGAAGGGGCAAAAGGGGAAAACTCTCCTTGAAGCTTCTTTTATAAGGGCATTAATCCATTTATGAGGGAAGGTCCTGCATGTTCTAACTACTTCTTGAAAGACATCACCTCTTACTACCACTAAAGCAGGGATTAAGTTTCAACAGTTTTGGAGGGGACACGTTCAATCCCTAGCAAAGGGTAATGTTTGTATATTTTATTGCACCAGTTCTGGAGGCATGTAACATCAATTTCCCAATATTGATGATATTAAATTTGGTTACTTAATTAAGGTGATAGCCAATAGAAATTGTAAAGATAACTATACTTTATTTTTTTCTTTTTGGTGGGTGGTGTTGTGAATATTGAGTTCCCAAAGTGATTTTCGAATTCTACCATTTCTTCTATTTGTTAGAATTTTTCTATAACAGTATTTTTCTCTTTTAGTCTCTCTCTACCTATCATTATTACTATTGTTATCACTATAGATCTGTGGATTGTTTTTTATTTCATGTGTTATGATCTGTTTCCATTATTATTCATTATTGATTTTTATGCTCAAATTGTCCCATATTTAGTTCATGAAAGTTCCATCTCATTAGCTACTGTGCACTTGTTTTCAGGCACGAAATGTTCTAAACTCATTTTATATTTTTTCTTCTTAGACATAGAATTATCCATTTTCCAAAGACTGGTTTCTTTCTTGTTCTTGTTCTATGTTAATGGAATGGTATTTAGAAATCACAGTCTGGGTGCTATATATGTTTCTTGATGATGAAGTGTCATTGTTTCTAAGCTCTTTTAGTGGATAGAGATAGAAAAACATTTTTTACAAAATATAAAGCCATATTTATATGTCCAATTCCCATTCGATTCCACAGCATTCTTCCTCAACTTTCTCATTCCACATTTGTATTTACCTTCTTAATCATTGAAAACTTTGGTTTCTAAAAATATTAGTATCTTTACTCATTGGTTTTATTCTAGAAAATAGAAAAAAATTGAATGAGGCCACCAATTTCACTAGTAACAACAAATCTGTAAATCAATCTCAAGATTTCTTTTAGACTTTTCTGACCTTAGAATATTTTTCTTCTGGTGTAAAGTGTTTCAAAGTTACGTGAAATAATTATTTGATCTGTGTTTTCATGCTTTCAATCTGATATAAAATTAAGTTTTGTAATTTCTATTTGTAGTCAATTTTTTTTTCATTTCAGGATATTATGGGAGTACAAATGTTTAGGTTACCTATATTGCCCTTGCTCCACCCAAGTCAGAGCTTCAAGTGTGTCCATCCCCCAGACAGTGCGCACCGCACCCATTAGGTGTGAATATACCCATCCCCTCCTCCCCCCTCCCATCTGCCAGACACCTGATGAATGTTACCACTATATATGCACATAAGTGTTCAGTTAATACCAATTTGATTGTGAGTACATGTGGTGTTTGTTTTTTGAGGGCATTCATTTTTTTTCCTATTTTATTTCTTTTGCATTTTGAATATGCAAAACATTGAAATGAGTCAAAATTTACAGCATTTAAAAATATATACACAGAAAAGTCACAGTCTCGTTCCTATTCCGTCCACCCTATGTCCATCCACTCTCTGTAAGTAGCATATCTTATCAATTTCTGGTTTATCTTTTCTATATTTCTTTCTGCAAAATAAGCATAAACATCACACGTACACATATATTCTTATTTTCCCTTCAATCTCACTTAAAACGTGGCCTGCTATATCCATTCTTTCATAGCTTTCCTCTTTTATTTAACAATATATACTGAAATATGCTGTCATTTTGTAGTGATCCTATTCATTTTCATTAAACTTCACTGTACTTCATTATGTGAATGCACTATCGCTTTATTAGCCATCTCTTAGGAATGTCATGAACATGGTTTCCAATATTTTGCTTTTCTAAATAATTTCATAATAAATAGGCTTGTATATATATTGTTTCATATTTGTGTAAGTATAGCTTCATGGTCATTTCTCATTAGTGTAATGCATTATTATAAATTCTCATAAGTGCAATTTTCATAAGGTAAATGCATTTGTAGTTTTGCTAGAAATTCACCTAATTCCATTTAACAGTGATTGCACCATTTTGCTCTTGAAAAAGCAAAGTTAGTTTTTCAGAGGTTTCCCTGTTTTTCAGAGGTTTAGCTAAGGAGTTTATTATTCTTTTAGAATTTTTGTCAAGCTGTTGCCAAGGTGTAAAATAGTGTCTTAGTGAAGGTTTAATTTCCATTTCTTTTTTTTTTATTATTATTTCAGGGTATTATGAGGGTACAAACATTATGGTTACACGTTATGTCTTTGCCTCACCCAAGTGAGGGTTAAAGGCATGCCCTTCCCCCTACAGTGCTCCCCATGTCCTTTAGTTGCGGGTTTACCCCCCCATCCCCCTAATCCCTAGAGAGTATTACTGCCATGTGATCACCCTAGTGTTGATCAGTTAGTACCAATTTGATGGCGAGTACAAGTGGAGCCCATTCTTCCGATCTTGTGGTGCCTTACTTTGGATAATGGGCTTAAGTTTAATCCAGGAAAGTATAAGAGGTTCTAGATCACTGTTGTTTCTTATGATTGAGTAATATTCCATTGTATACATATACCAAATTTTAATAATCCACTCATGGATTGAAGGGCACTTGGGTTGTTTCCACATCCTTGCAATAGTGAATTGTGCTTCCATTTCTCCTTCTATGAGTAAATTTGATTATCTTGTGACATGTTTAAGTGATATTCATCTACTTTTTCTGCAAGATGGCATCCTTGGTAGATATTTTGATCCTTTTTCCTCTTATTTTTTTCATTTTATTTTAAGCTAATTTTAATGTTACATAAAAGTTACACAAGTAATACAGAATATTACTATATACTCTTCATCTAGCTTTCTCCTAAATTAACATCTTACGTGATCATAGTACAACTATCAAAACTTGTAAATTAACACTTTATTAAACTACACACCATATTCACATTCCCTCAGTTTTTCCATTAATGTCTTCTCTTTTCTAGGATTCTATATAGGGAGGTTGACTCTTTTGCTGGAATATAAATTGCCAATACATTCTCCAGATTTGTAATTTGTCTCTATTCCTTCTCTGTGGGGCATATTTCTTTCATTCTTTCACCCTACTTTTTCTTTGTGCCTGGCAATGTGTTAGCTAGCTAAATTCTTGCTATTCTCTATAACATCACTCTCAGATGTTTCTTCATAGCATTTATCAACAATCAGACGTTTATATTTGTTTGCTTGGTTTTTTTTCTCTCTCTCTCTCTCTCCCTTCACTCAACTCTAAAAGCCATAAATGCAGGGGCTGTGTTTATTCACCACTACTATAGAGCCAACTCCTAGAAGAACACCTGCCACATATGAAGTTTTCACTGTTATCTATTAAGTTCATTAAATAGATCATCGACAAACCATGTCATAGAAGGAATCATTGAAGAAGTAACAATATTTAGTGTAGAACAGAGAAAATTAAATTGGAACATGATAGACATTTTGAAATATTAAAAGTGATTATGTAGAAAAATTGGATTTCCTGTATGGAACTCTGGAGACCAGTGAGGCAGACAAAACTCAGCTATTATTTTTTTAAATTGGAAAATGTTTTCAAATTTCTAATTTTAGAAAAAAATCTATTTTACGTTGGAAATGTCTTCTAAACCAGGGAAGATTTTCAAAGAGAAAATGGATTTCAGTCTGACAGAGAGGTTGGAGAAGAGGTTCATGCATAAAATTGATTTGACTAAATACATTCTTCTGAGTATATTTCCAAAGCCAGGATTGTATGAAGCCATGGAAAGGAACCTTAAGTGTGAATGTTAATATAATGCTCATTTTAGAACAAGTAAGTTATCTAGTATTAGCCCAAATAAATGAATTCGTAATGACAAAATTTTAGTTATTTAGCAGCTAAGCAGGAGTATATTTTGAGCAGGAAATATTTCTAGCTACCAAAAAATAAAACTACATTTGTAATCTTTTTCTCTTCTTATTGTTATAAATGATGCTGAATTGCATGAATCATGCAGTAATTTAATGTACTTATTTAAAAAGTGAAACTATTTGCATTTGTTATTAGTCTTTTGTTTTTTTCAGAGAGGTAATATTAAGTAGAAGGAGACTACGTTGGTATAGACGTTTGAAATTTATATTTGAATTAATGAATAAAAGCTAAAAACTAAGTCCTAATGAGTGAAATACACATTTCTACATTGAGGATATCTCCCGGTACATGAGCAGTAAAAGAACTCATGCAAACTCTTGAAGAATAAGCAACTTGTTTTAATGTATAATCTCAAGTTTCACAGAATAGACTTTTGGGATACACTCCAAGATGTATCATTCATGCACTGACGCATCTTGAACTCATATTTCACTTGTTAATCATGAGAAACTCAATGATGACATCTAATTAAGTGCTTATTTGAAAGATATAAGCACGCTAAACCTAATATTAGAATAAAGCACATATGGTGAAAGGAGACAGAATCTGGGGAAAGGCAGGGGAGGTGAATTATTAAATCATCAAATATTGAAACTTAGGATCTCTTTTACACAGGGTTGGCTACCTGATTGGAAGGCCTACACATATTTCAGGTTTTTTTTCAGAGCAGACATTCTGCATATTACCATTTTCTCAAAGAAATTCTGCAATTTTATAATCAGTTCTACATTTCTTTCATTCATTGTACTTGCTGCAGGGGGGAGTTTTCAAATGCACCTGCACATTTCGATGTTTATAAAAATGGCAATTATGATGATGTACCATCGAAATAAAACTTTGCTGGATAGAAATTAAAAAGTGAAAACAATGATCTGCTAAAAACTATTATTTTGTCAGGCATTCCTTTCATCAAAATTGCAATTAATTTCTTCCTCTCCGTCGTCATTGTGGTTGAAACAAAGACCGGTAATCTCACATCTGGTTATAGATTTAAAAAGAGAACATTTCCTGCTTTCACAGAGCTCTGTAAGTATTGTGTTTGCATTGTTAGATGAGATAGTTAAAATTCCCGCGTGTTCAATGTTTTATATTTATTGTGATTAGACTCTAGCGAATTTGCAACCTAAGTATGGAAGCAGTGTTTGATTAAAAATAAATGTCTCAAAACAGTCTCTCTTGCTTTCCAGTTGCTTTGAAATGTCTGTGTTATCATTAAGACTTAAAAAAAATACTTCCAGCACCTTGTTAGCATAGCATTCGCTTTACATTTAATGTGAAACCATGACAGTTTTTTTGTACATAAACTTTGGAGTTGGCAAAGGTTAGCACTCATCTTGTCATCTTCCTGGCAACCCAGCATTTCATTCAGCGTGAATCACCTTACTGTGTAAGTTCTTCTGTGTTTACTTCTCTTTCTTGATTTTACCCTTTGGCTTTTCCATTTTCTTCCTTTCTTCTCTTGCTCTAGCCATAACCACTAGTGTCACCATGCAAAGAATATGGTTTTATATATGATCCTTTTTTTTTTTTTACTATTATCCAATTTTTATTCATAGACAATTTAAATTACAATAGTAGAAACATACATGATCCTTTTTCTCAAATAGTTTACAGTTTGGTTTTATGTTCAATGTGACTCCTTGGCTCTCTCTTTCCTCCCACCCTTTCCAAAGTAGGCAATTGTACTTATTTGCTAGGGCAGCCATAACACAGTACCACAAACTGTTGGCTTAACAACAGAAATTCTTTTTCTTACAGTCTTGGAGGCTAGAAATCTGAGATCCAGGTGTCAGCAGGGTTGGTTTCTTTGAGACCTTTCTCCTTGGCTTGTAGAGGGTCTTCTTTTCTCTGTGTCTTCACCTGGTCTTTCCTCTGTACAAGTCTGTATCCTAATTTTCTCCTCCTTATTATAAGGACACCAGTCATATTGGATTAGGGCCAACCCTAATGACCTCACTTTAACTTAATTACCTTTTTAAAGATCCTATCTCCAAATTCAGGCACCGGGGGTTAAGACTTCAACATATGACGTGTGGGAGGGCACACATCAGTCCACAGCAGCAACACTATTCAAATATCTCAGTATTACTTCTCTTGATCCTGAGCTTTAACTAGAGTCTCTTTCCTTCAATTTACCATTCAGCTCCTTGGGACCTTGCTGTCCTCATTCCTCAAATACTACTCACCAACAGAGAGGAGTCAATAAAGCCAAGTCTCATGTCAGATGTCAGAACACTTCAAACTTCGAATGCATAGTTTTGTTTATTATGGATTTCAAGAACTTATTAAGTACATTTTGTCTGCCAAGTCTGTGCTGGGTAATGGGCATACAATAGTAAACAATGTTTATAGTGTTTACAAACAGTGTTCCTACTGATAAGAACTTACAGTTATTTAAGGAGAAGACAGAAACTAAAGGAATAAATAAACAGGATTGGTCAAATTATAAAAAAAAAAAGTTTCAAAGAAAATAAACTATGTTGTATAAATATAACTTTGGTTAGGGGGAGGAGATGTGAAAACTTTAAATAGTTGCCCAGAAAGGCATTGCTGAGAATTGACCTTTGAGTGAAAATCTGAAAGATGAAAAGGAGCTAATGACACAAAATATTGGGAAAAGAAATTCACAGGAGAAGAAACTAGAAAGAGCAAAGGTCTTTATGCACCAAATGATTGACGTGTTCCAAGAACAGAAAGCAGGTCAGTGTGGCCAGAACACACAAAAAGGTGTGATGAGGGAGGTGATGTTGGGGAGCAGGACAGTCCTGGATCCTGCAGGACCTTGTAAACCTGGATGACGAATTTGGCATCTGATCAAAAGCCTCTAGACTTTGGTTTCTACACATAATTTTCATCCTCCTCCTAGGCTGATATTTTTCTTAGAATGATTTTCCCTGGGTTTCTTTTAGAAATGCATCATCGAAAAGCACTCCACAACACAAATAGACTCGGTAACCCATTTTTTTCATTGTACCTTGTGTTGCTGATGAAAATCATTATTTCAAGATGAATACCATCATTGCAGTCAACTTTTTAAGGTGACTATTTAGCTTTACTGGTCCGTGTCAACAACAATATTCCATACACTTCTCTGCATGGTGCCAGTTTTGCATAATTGTCAAAAGTCATGTCATAAATGAATTGAGTAATATCAGCATTTTCTAATTGCCTGTAACATGCTAGACACATTTATGGGAACTCAAAATCCGAAGTTGAATGTAAGATGATTTCTCTCTTAAGGAATTTAGTTAAACAAGGGAACAACTAGACATAAAAACAGAAAAACAGCTAAGGTGATGAGTTTGGTGAATGATTCTATTCTCACGGAGGATTAACATAAATAGGCAAGGGATTCAGAATGGCAGCCAAATACAGATGCCGATTTTTAAAAAACAAAAATATTGTTAATTAGTTAGCCAAGTAAAGAAGAGAAAGAAAAGCTTTGGGGCTAAATCAGAATGGACCACATAATGTTTCTAAATTATTTTCTTTAGTTAAATGTATGATTAGAAATAACATATTGCATTGGCTGTCGTTGGCTGTCAGATTGTTCACTCCAATCTGCTTTGTGAAACTGTTGCACAGATCTCCACAAACTATTATATTACATTGTATACGAAAAGGCAGTTTTGTTGCTTATAACATAGGTCAACTTCTTTAACAGAGACTCAATGTAACAGTGGGATAAGCAGAGCTGAGGTATATTTTTATCAAGTAACTCTTCTAGGATTCAGGTTTAATCCGGTGGCCCTGTGGGGTTGAGAACTAGACTCCTCTGTCTTGCGGCGTTGCCTCATCCACAGAGTTCAAAATGGTTTTCCGCCTTATCTGCATTTCTGTCAGGTGGAAGGGGAAAAAAATGATGGAGAAAGTATGCCTCTTCTCTTTCAGCGTCCTAACCAGAAGTTGCAAACCTCGTTTCCACTCATTCTACTAGCCAAATCTTACTCCCGTGACTAAAGACAAGTGCCAAGGAAGCTGGGAAATATACTATTCATTCAGGGTGGTCAAGTGCACAGAGAAGTGGTTGAAGACGAGTATCGAAACCAAGCATACTCTATTACTGCAGCAGAATGTAAGAGTGTTATAGAAAGCTGGGTTCGACTCTCTGATTTTGTGACTATGGACAAGTTATTATTTATTTTGGGTCTTTGATAATATCTCTAAGTTAGATATTAAAACATTACTTATCTTTTTGCGATTGTTCTTAGGACACGGAAAACACAAGAGACCCTGTCACTTGGAAAGCCCTTAGCAACTATTAGTTACTCTGATTACCTGAAATCAAAATATTGATTTTGGTATCACAGATCATACATCTGTCATTTCTGGCTTTGAGTGTTTCTGTCCCATTGTGCCAATGGTTCACTTTATATATTAGGAAAGTCACTTTGTACCTTTGGGATTTTTTTCTTCCTTTGTAAAATAAAGGATTAGAATTACATAAATTCCCTTCTAACTTCAAAAATCAGTTGCTCTATCATACATTTATTTTAGAATGGTGGTAAATGTTGAATAGTTAATCCAGTTTCTCATTATCTGATGAACCCATTCTGCTGCTAATGACTTGAATAAACTTGTTCTATCGAGAAGTATGTTAAGCCTACCCTACATGCTAAATATAAAAGTTTCACTGTAGCAAAATAATTCTGCCATTTCCTACTTTTCTATCTGCCACAGAACAAACACAATCGAATATACACAGAGTGAACTCTGGGATTCCAGGAAGTGCAAAATTAATATTTGACATTTTGGAGTATGGAAACAGCAAAGTTTGGAGTCTAAAGACCTTAGCTTGGATATATTACCTACCTGTATCTATATGAAATAAGTTACTTTGATTTTCTGTGTATTACTTTCTATAATTAGAATATGCATATAAAAATCTTGCTCACTTGATTTTGAAATTTAAGAGAAATAATCTCTGTTAAGGACTGATGAAAATATGGATAGTTATTATCAGACACTGCAATAAGTAGTCAGGCCATGACAACTCTGCTTTAGATTTCAAGTGAGATTCAAGACCCTGAATTGCTATTGTCATCTCCTTTTTTGTTTTTTTTCCTTGAAAGGTAATAAGGACACAGCTATTTTAGTCCTTTTGTTTCTCTACATGCTCTTTTCAACCTCTAAACCCTGGCATCTATTCTTTCTACAGATTTTAGTTTTTCTTACAAGTAAAGAAGAGCACTATATTGTACTGAAACATGTTTTCTGTAATCATTGAGGTTATATCCATAAATAATGACTGCAACACTGAAGTCCAGTAAGAGCTGGAAGTCTGGAATTCAATGGCTTTTGTTGGTGCTGAGACTGGTCAGTGCTCTCCTTGATGTGGAAAATATTTGGCGAGTAGAATATGATGCTGGCTTAGACTTCATATGGTTCAAATCTAACTTGGTAGATGTAACCTTAGTTGCACAGTTAGATTCATGTAATGGATTTGTAATTTAAGTCACTGTGTTTCTGTTTTTCTGCTTCTTTGATTATAAATTTTCACTAAGAATCACTGCTGCCTATGTACAAAACTCTGGATCAATCCTGTGTTACTTTAAGAAGGTAAGAGTGGTTTTTAGAATTAAATCACTGCTAGTGGTTAATACAATAATTAGCACTTACAGACCTTTTAAATTTCACTGATATGTGAAATGTAAAAAAAAAAAATTGTACAGGGAAGCACAGAGATAATTTTTTATTTTTTATTCTATTTATTCTTTTGCTGGTTCTATTCATTTATCCTTTTAGCTTCTATAATACTTGCTTTTAAAATTGAGCCATCAATCTATGAAATCCAAATTTTAAAAAAGTATATTTTTATGAGAGGTAAGGGGAAGTCAAGTGAAATTTCATGTTAAGTTCGATAGGATGAAAGACTTTGGCAAGCACCTTATTTTGATATTTATGAAGGTAGTGTGTCCCCAACAAGAAATTCTTTACATATCAACTGAAGCATTTTAACCTCTCCCTTTCTCCACAGCAGAAGTACATTGATGACTTATGTGCACACCTAAGATTACCCTTCTCCAAGGCTCATTAACTCTTTCATAATGCTTGGGAATTATGATCCTAATGGCTTTCCTGCTGTACTTAATAAATGATTTTTCATGTTCTACCTGCTTTTGTCCAATTCTTTATAAAGCAAGAAAGTATTTTAGGACAGCCATAGATATGTGCATAGTGATTCTCCATTACTAAGACTGGCAGTGTAAAGTACTCTAGCTTAAGAATATTATGCCTGTCAGCCAAAGGGCACCACTCAAGCTAATGGAGTCTTCATTCCTGTAATCACCATTCTATCCTTTGCATACAAGCAGAGGATGCAGTATCAAAGAAATACTTTAGAAAAAAAATGGTTAAGAATAAATGAAAAGAAAAATAATCTTCATGGAAATTCCTAGGTATACAGAATTTTCCATATTTCGATATCCTCTCAATATTTTCTCTCCCAATATTCTTATTTTTCTGTCTTACAATAGGTTACTGAGATGCTGAGGAAATTTAATGTTAGTATTAGAAGTTGTCTTTTTCATATAACCCCAAAAGCATACAAATGAAAAGAAGCCTGAATAAGGCTGAATAAAACTTAAGAGGTTCTTCTTTTCTTCTGTCTGAGAAATCAGAAACCTTTACCAAACACATAAAAATGAATTTAAAAGAAAGGAAACAATAATAGACTAAACATATTTTTGCTTGAGAGAAGCCCATTTTAAATTCCATAAAAGCACCAGTTAAAGAATTTTCAGAAGTAATTTAAAAACTTACCTCAGAGAAATGCAACCAACTTTATATATGTAATATTTAGTTTCATAATATATTTATGCTGAGATTACAGTTTATAAATAAGTGTCAAATATAGTATCAATACATGTTTACTTAGTCCATTTTACAAGTGAGAAAACTGTGATTTAGAAAACTTTCTTTCTTTTTTTTTTTTTTTTTGAGACAGAGTCTCGCTCTTTTGCCCAGGCTAGAGTGCTGTGGCATCAGCCTAGCTCACAGCAACCTCAAACTCCTGGGCTCAAGTGATCCTTCTGCCTCAGCCTCCTGAGTAGCTGGGACTACAGGCGCACGCCATCATGCCCAGCTAATTTTTTCTATATATTTTAATTGTCCAGCTAATTTATTTGTATTTTTAGTAGAGATGGAGTCTCACTCTTGCTCAGGCTGGTCTCGAACTCCTGAGCTCAAACAATCCACCCGCCTCGGCCTCCCAGAGTGCTAGGATTACAGGCGTGAGCCACCGCGCCCGGCCAACTTTCATTTTTTAAAAGTTATATGGCAATGGGTTTGGGCTGGGAGATGTGAATCTGACAACTTTCCCTTGAAACATGTAACTTTTATACAGTTTGAAAATCCTCCTAAATATTTTATCTTTGTTCATTTTCAATCTCTCACCCAAATTTAGAATCATTGCATTTTTCACATATTTGTTCTATAAACATTTTTTGATTAACAAATACGAATATATTCAGAAAACAGTTTTGGAATGTTCTTTTACTAAAGCAAGTTTTAAAAGTTGCAGCTTGAGTAAGAATTCTTTATCACCAAATACTATTGGTGAAATTCTCCATGGGGTTGGAGTTGAGAGAAAGAGGATTGTATGATTTTCTTTTGATGATTTAAGAGAATAGCCAGAGAATAGTTATTAGCTATTGTTCAGCCTTCAAAGCACAGAAATTTATTCATACCTTTAGTTTTATTTATTTATTTTTACCCCTCTTACCTTGTTTTTCCCATAGCAGTAGGAAACAGAGAGATTCTAAGATGGTTGAAAGAAGATAAATTAGTTCACCAGAGGAAGCTACCCTAAAGGTCAGACGGGTAGAAGCCAGAGGAGATCGTCTTAGCAAACAATGAACACATGACGCAAAAGACACTTAGAAATGTTGCATTCCCCAATTTTCCAATGATTCATGCCTCCTAATTGCAACTTTAGCACTCTGTCGAACACTTTCAGGGTATCTACACATATAGTTGTAAGGGGAGGTTGCTTTTTTCATGTATGTATTTATATATCTGTATATGTATGCATGTGTGTTTTCATTCCTTCATTCATTTTTAAACCAGTATCCTAAAGGTTGAGGATCAATTGCTAGAAATTACTTTAAGTTAAATTATCCAAAGCCACATAACCAGTTTCAGCAAAGATATGATTGAAAGTCTATATTTAAGACAAGACATAAAAAATATTTTACTCAATTTTTTAGGTGAGGCAGGGAATTAGTAGGAAAAAGAGTTCAACTGGGAATATGACAAATTGTACCTAGATATTTGCTCCTTTAAAATATTTTCTATAATTATTTTCAGCTATGTTGTATTTTCAGGCATTTTGATTAAACCTTCTAGTAAAGATTTATACCGTTTTTTCCCAAAAATGGAAAGGGCAGGAAAAGCCACAGTTGCATGTAGGTTCCAAATAAGCATATTCCTTTGAAATGAGACAATGAAACTGTGAACTACTCTCATTTATTGGTAACTTGGCTTAAACACCAGGATTTTCAAGGAGAAAATCTAAGGACGATCAAACTATTCTCAAAAAACATGACTATGTATTCTGTAGAAGAAATAATTTTATGTTTTTAATGAGTAACATGTAGGTTAAGGGTGTATTTGCTTTATTCTCCCCCTTGAAATCTTATGGGTGAATCACCTACTATATATCCTAACTTGGGGCTGCTAATGTGCAACTTGTATGACCACACTTTTAATTGAAGCTACATTACCTTATTTGTCTTTGTCTAGATTTTTATTTCAAATATTTGAATGAATTTGAACATAATGTATTTTGTACTATTAAGGTCAATGCATAGTCGACAAGTTATTTCACATAGCACTAGAATTCAGAGAAAATTGCACTATAGTAGAGAGATCATGGGCTTTTGGAGACAAAATACATGTAAAAATTTCAGCTGTAATATTTCCTACTTGTAAATTTTGAGCAATTTATTTAACCTTTCTCTGTAATTTCAGTTTCTTCATCTATACATAGGAAAACAATGTTTTCTTCACTCTTTGGTTGAGTGTTCAACGAAATAACATGCAAAATTTGTGGTTCACACACTTCACTTTGTCACAAAGTAATAGAAAAGATTGACTTCCATAATTTCCTTTCTTTCTATTTTCTTCCCTTCAGCCCCTCTGTTTGACTTATTTCCATGGTATGATTCTAATTTCTTCTTGAGGATACACTGTTCTTTTGTTTTTTTCTTCTAGACATATATACTCAAAAGTCCAATCTCTCTTTGGTCTCTGCCATCCTCCAATAACTAAGAGGATTTCTGTTCTTGCCTACAATTGTGAGCTGAGCAGATAAAGATTGACTATGTGATGGATGCCTGCAATGTGAGCCGGGGCAGCTGAGGATCAGGGTCTGGCTGACAAATATGTCTAAATTTATGTTTCCCTTGGATAATTAAAGTGGGAGGAGATTGGCAGCATTCAAATTAGTTCTTAGCTCCAATTTTGATGAAGAGTTAGCCAAATAAAATGTGCCTGCCTCATTAAAATATGGCCATTCAACAATGATCACAGGATGAGAATAGCAATCTGAACAACAGGATTCCTTCTAACTCACTGGTGTTACCTTAAGAGCATGTACCATATGTCTTGTATGTTGTTTTCATTTTTAATAATGGATATTATCATCAGCCTATAAAGCAAACTGAAACTCAGAGAGGTTTAACTGTGTTTAATCCAAAATCATATGAACGGTAGAGCTGAAATTTAAATGAATAGCTGTCTACAAAGCCTATTGTTTTAGTCCATCTGGGCTGTAGCACATTACCATAGACTGGATGGCTTATAAACAACAGAAATTTATTCCTCGTAGTTCTGGAGCCTAGGGAGTCCAAGGTCATGGCGCTGTTAGATGCAGTGTCTGGTAAGGCCTCACTTTCTGGTTCAGAGCATAGCACCTCTACTTAAATTATGACTGGTCAGAGGTGACCACAGGTCTTTGCATGGAAGAATCCACGTTGCTTTTCACTCACTTCAGTTCTAAAGGATATGGAAGATTGAAATTTCTTTCACAATTTCCAATTCCTAGAAGCTCTAGATTGTTTTCTGAACTATCAAAACTATTACCCTCTTTTTTGCTTTAGTTCAAATACTGTTTCTCACTGAATGATGTATGAACATGTAGCAACTTAATCAAATTGCCTAGAATTGGAGAAGAAAAAATATTCCCATCATATTTTGTTCTTCTGTGAATAACATTTGACAAGCAGAAATAGTATATAAATAATAGTTAATGGAGAATGCTTGGCTTTCACATTTCACCTTCCTTCTGGTGATATAAATCCTCACAGGAAGAAATATCATAGTTTATTTGTTATGACCCTGAAGAGAGAAAAATAAATAAAAATTAGTATTGGGGCTAAGAGTAAGATCAATATGAGAGTACGCTGAAATGTTAAATATTCTGTTAATGACGGATTGATCCCTCATCTGCTCTATTGTCAAAGTTGTTGAAGCTGAAAGGCTTTTAGAGGCAAGAGGTGAAGAGAATACAAATGCATCAGAATCTAGTTAGAGTATGACTTATTAGATGGACTTATGTGCAACACAGATAAAATCATATTGTCAAAAATAAAACTACATGGATATCTGATCAATGTAAATGTCATTGTATCTTATTATCTTATTTTTGACCACTACAAAGATCTCTTGTCATTCAAGTTCCATGTTCATTGTTCTTTAATTTCTAGGCAGCATCCAGATTAATTAAAATGTGAACTAGATCATATTACTTTATGCTTGGCTCCTTACGATCTCATAAAATAGGGTTTCTCATCCTCAGTACTATTGACATTTTAGGCCAGATAATGCTTTGCTGTGGAGAAACTGCCCTGTGTATTGTTCAATGTTTAGCAGCATCCTTGGCCTCCATTCACTAAATGCCAGTAGTACCTTCTCCTCTCAGTTGTTTCAACGAAAAACATGTCTACATTGCCAAGTGTCCACTGGGGACAAAACTGTTACCTGGCTGAGAACCATTGCACTAAAGACACTATATTGAATTCAAAAGACACTCACACTCCTCATCCTAGCCTGCAAAACCCCACAATGATCTATAAGTATTCTTTTTTCATTTCAAAATATTAAGGGGCTGCAAATGGTTTTGTTACATGGATGCCTTTTGTGATGTTTAAGTTGGGGCTTTTATAATAGTATACCCATCACTGGAATAGTGTTCATTGTACCTAACAGGTAGGTTTTTAGCCCTCCTCTTCTTCCTGCTTTTTGATTTCCAATATAAGTGATGTTTGTGATCTATACATATTCAACTCGCACATTACATTATACAATCTTCTCTTATTCTTACTACACTGCATACACACTTTCTTTCTGATCCTCAAAACTGGGAAATTTATTCCCAATTTAAGAGCTTTTAAATAGGATGTTCTCTTCTCTTAGCTTGGACTCTTCTCACTCAAGATTTTCATATGAGTAGCCTATACATGTCTTATGCCAATTGTCACTTCTGCAGGACGTTCCTTATTCCTTCTCCTTAAAATAGACATTTAGTCCCTTTTCTATTGAATTGCCTTGTTTTATACTTTTCACAGAATTTATTTTATTTTGCAATTCATGTGTTCTTAAAAAATTGTGTTCCACTGGAATGTAAGGTATATAACAGATGCTATGATTTGTTCAACACATTTTAATTAAACATAGCATTATCTGAGCATGAAGGATATAGTATTAAAATGACACATAAGTTTCAATAAATCCATAAGCTGTAAAATCAACTACAATTTAATCAGAAGAGGGCTCAACTAGATTAGGACAAAGGTAAGAGGTGGAATCCAGTTACATCAACCTTCATCAAAGGAGAGAGTTATTTAAAATTATTTAATTCCTGTTATCAATAAGATAACTAGCTTTAATATTATTCATTAGAATAATATGACAATAAATGGAATATGACATGAGAATAAAGAATATGTGAATGAATAAATGAGAGGATCCCTACTTTTTTCAGGCAGCTCTAGGTAGCTCTTAATTTCTCTCGAGATAGATGCTTTGTCTTCTCTTTCCATTGCAATGCTGAATCTCCACTGTAATAATTAACATGCTACTTCCACTTGGTTATAAGTTCCTAGAGGGAAGAACCATGACTTTTCATCCAGATATCGCCAGCATTTTTCAAAGTCTCAACACAAGTAGACCAGCAGTAAATATTTCTCTATTGACTATCTGGTAAATGCATAGCATTTGGATATTGAATGGTTTCCTCATGAATCTTGATTTATGTATTCGACCATGATTTACAGTTTATTTGTCAATCATCAAGCGCTCTTCCAAGCATGAGGATTTCAGTATTTAAGTTTGTTTTGACTTTGCTTTCTTCTTTCTTCTCTCTTCTTTTTAATTTTCATGAAAAAATGCTACAACAGTAAAAGCCCTACTTCCCACCCCAAAAAAGAATTTTAAAAAATCAGCAGTACTAAACTGCATCGTTTGAGCTTTACTTTTCTCTAATTTGAGAGCCTGCTAGTCAGTCGATGAAATTAATGATGAGGAAATTGAGAATCAATGAAAGGAAATACATTATTTGCTGTGTGTAGTCAGGCAATAGAATTCTCTGATGCAGATGAGGTCAAGTCAAATAATGTGGCTGCATATGAAAATAGAAGACACAGCTTTATCTCCATTCATAGCACTTATAGTTGTGACTATTGATTAAACAAATGGGAAATTTATCTTTTGCTTCTAGGCATATTGATATGTTGATTGTCTGCAAAGACAAAGGTGCAATATTTTGATCTTCTGTGGGATTTATGTTTAAGTGTGGAAACAGGGCATAGCTGATGTATGGGATTGATCCCAGTGCTTCCAGAAAAGCTAGAAATAAGATACCTAAACTGAACTTGTGTGGCAAATAGAATGACCCAAATCTTATTCTCTGAGACCTTCAAAAATAAGCAATAAAATGGTTAGTTATTAAAGTAAAAATGAATTGAAAGATAAAAATTATGGTAAATATCCTCTATGTAAAATAACAGTGGATTGATAGAAAAAGAGAGAAAACTGTTTATTGAGTACTGATTCTGTGCTAGACACAGGTTGAGTGGTCTTATCTAGTTATCCTAAGGTTTCCAAGAAAATGATAGCGGAAAATACTAATTGAAAGCAAATCATGCATGAGCCAATATTACATGTTTTATGTATTGGAACATAATTTAATATTCAAAACAATATGTAAAATAGTTTTTTGTTATTTTTATTAAAGATAAAGCAACTAAAAACAGATGACTTGCATGAAACCAATAAAAAATCTTATGGCTGTCTGATAACTAAGCTTGTGTTTAAGCCTCTCAAAGCCATTTTGGCAAAGAGAAAATTGAAGCTCATAATAGATAAATAATTTAGTTGTGGCATATCACAGTAAAAGAGAAGGGGAGAAAATTTTTACAAATCTCTGGAGTATGTTCTTTAAAGTACAATGGCTACTGCTTCCTTATCATCTATTTAGAAGCTGCCCTGGGCAATTACTTTCCCATGAAAAGATTTCATTTGAACATTTCAAGTGTACTTTTAATAGAAAATCTTTTCTTTGAAAAATGAAATATTCATTTGAGAGTAAAATTTCCTTTAAATATTGTCCTCCAAACATTGTGGTATTATTGACTATACAGTAGACTACCACAAGACGATTCATCTATATCACATGTTATAATAGTATTCATTCTACGGTCCCAAAGGCTTTATTAAAAGTACTCTAAACAACAGAAAATGAGATTGTATATGAAGAAACAAAAGCCCTGCAGGTGCCTCCAGGTGGTGGCTCAATTGTCAATCTCAGCAGCCATGGGTAGGGAAGGGGAAGGGGAGAATGAAGCAATATGGCACCTGCTGATTGGCTTAGGTCTGTGAGGCAGGAGGTACCCCAAGAGAGCTGGGAGCCTGGTGCCCTGTCTGCAAGAGGCTTACTGCTCACTGGCTACAGCTGTCTCTAGGCTGGTGTTAGCAGGTTTCTCCCACCACTCAGGAGCCCACCAGCAGTCCAAGATACAAGGGAGAGGAAATTTAACCCCTCCACTTAGCCTTGTTGCTGGTCTCCAAGCTTCTCAGGGGCCTTTCTCCTCCCAGTTCTCCTCCTCTGCAACTTCTTCCCATGGAGTCTCCTGTAGTTTCAGGCACCCTTCCTTCTGACCCTCAACTAATCTATGTTTGTCTGCCTGTTTATTTTTTTTTTTCACTTTCTTCTAAAATCTACCTTTCTTGCAGAGACACTCTGGCTGGCAGTTTTTCTCATTCGCCATCTTGCCTCCCTTTTTGAGGAAGACCCCAAACACAAGCCCAGCAACAACAAAAATAAACATATGGGACCTGATCAAATTTAAAAGCTTCTGCACAGCCCAGGGAACTATCACAAGAGCAAACAGACAACTTACAGGATGGGAGAAAACATTCACGTTACATATCAGATAAAGGTCTGATAACTAGAATCTATATAGAACTCAGGGAAATCAGCAAGAAAAATCAAGCAACCCTATCAAAAAGTGGGCAAAGAACATGAACAGAAACTATTCAAAAGAAGATAGACTAATGACCAACAAACATATGAGAAAATGCTCAACATCTCTAATCATCAGGGAAATGCAAATTGAAACCATAATGAGATATCACTTATCTCCACTGAGAATGGCCTCTATCAAAAAGTCCCAAAACAATAAATGTTGGTGTGGATGCAGAGAGAGGAACACTCATACACTGCTGGTGAGACTGTAAACTGGTATAACCACTATGGAAAGTAATATGGAGATACCCCAAAGAGCTACAAGTAGAACTACCATTTGATCCAGCAATCCCATTACTGGGCATAAAGAACAAAAGATGTTCTATAAAAAAGACATCTGCACTAGAATGTGTATAGTAGCACAATTCACAATTGCAAAGATGTGGAAACAGCCCAAGTGCCCCTCAATACATGAGTGGATTAATAAAATGTGTATATGTATGCCATGGAATTCTACTCAGCCACAAAAAACAATGGTGATCTAGGACCTCTTGTATTATCCTGGATAGAGCTGGAACCCATTCTACTAAGTGAAATATCACAAGAATGGAAAAACAAGCACCACATGTACTCGCCATCAAATTGGTATTAACTGATCAGCACTTATGTGAACATATAGTCATAACATTCATCGGGTGTCAGGCAGGTGAGGGGGGGAAGAGGGGATGGGTATATAAACACCTAATGGGTGCAGTGTGCAACATCTGAGGGATGGACATGCTTGAAGCTCTGACTCGGGTGGGGCAAAGGCAATACATGTAACCTAAACATTTGTACCCCGTAATATCCTGAAATAAAAAAAAATTTTTTAAGAGAGAGAAAGCATGTTGAGTAGTAGACAGGTGCACAGCATTGAATAGGAGAATTATTTGAAGGGAATTATCAATAGATCACTTTCTAATTTCAAGTTTGAACAATGAATGGAAATAAGTCAGTGATATCCTCAAGTATCCAGATATAAGTAGTTCTACAGAATGCATGGATTAAATTCATTAATATAGCTATTTAGGGTATATTTATTCAGACAACAGATATTTATTGAACTTCTTCTAGGTTCCAAACACTGTTTTAGAAGCTGCATAAATAACAGAGAAAGAAATCAACATAATTCCTGCCCTCATGGAGTTTGCAGTCTAATTGGAGAGGCTAATATTTTCAAATAATCACATAACTAAAAATATAGAGATATAGACTGTGTTAATTTTAAGAAAATATAAGTTGAAGGATAAAATATAACAGGGGAACCCTAATCCAGAGGATCAAGGAGAGCTTTCCTGAGAAAGTGAGTTTTGATCTGAGAGGTGAAGTGTCGGAACAGAAAGTGGAAGTATGAAGAGAAATATGGGCAGTGCATGGAAGGTAGAGGAGAAGCAAATTCAAGGTGATGCAGAAAGGAAGAAATTAAATGCTGGAGGCTGGTGAAAAGAGTAGGGGCTAGAGAGGGAAGTTGTCAATGTAACTCCCTTTGTGGCAGCGAACACCTTCAATCTCAATCTCTTACAAGAACACATATTTACTTCTTATTCATGTAACAGGAGTACTATAGGTTGGCTGTAGCTTTACTGGCTTCTGAGTAGTTCTCTTGGGCTCTTCTGAGATTGACCTTGGCTTGGCTTAGCTCTACATGGCTTCCCATTTGCATACACAGTCACTCTGGCTGTTCTAGTGGTGCAGGTCAGGAGTTCAAAAGAGGACAGAGTCGTGCCATGTATGAGCATGTAAAGCTTCTACCAGGGAGAGGTGTGTCATTACTGGTCACATTCTGCTGGTCAAAACAAGTCACGTGGCCAAATCCAGTCACAGAGTAGGAAAATATGTTCTGCTTTATAGCACAGCATGGTAAGGGAGAAGAAAAACAGGTAATTGTGAACCAATAATCTACCACTGGATTCTCTTTTGATCTCAAATATTTGCTTCCCTTCTGTGAACAAAACACATCCATATCTTCTCCAAGACACACAGGAAGTTCAATCATGTATCAGATTCAACATCCAGGATCTCATGAGCTATCTGAGGTTGGTATTTCATTTCTTTTCATCAGAGAATCTATATACTGAAAATGCAAGTTATACATAGATATGTAAGCTAAAAATACTCAACATACAGTGGTGGAAAGGGAGCGACATTACCTGTGAATGCTCACATTCAGAAAAGGGAAGAAGTAGGAGAGGACAGAATAATCATTGGTCCTGATCATTTCTAAAATCCTGCAAAAAACAAAGTTATAAGTTCCCCTTACTCCATAACAGAGAAATTTCCTCACCCCAAATAATTTGAGCTCCCTTGAAAACCCTGAATTACTTGATTCCATTAAGTTCCATATGCCAATAGCAACACCAATGCCTTTTGCTATATTCCTCTCTCTAGACTTAATTAAGGATACTTTGAACTTATCAGACTTCCATGTAACCACATGCAAGATCTCTTTTTCTGAACCATTTTGTCTAACAGATAGGATTTATTGTATTGGGGGCCAACTTAATGTAACCATAACTTAATTGGTCTTTGCTGAGACACTGTGTCTTAATTCAAAAGACTTTTACCAAATGAGGTAGAGAAAAGTTGCCTCTTTCAACCCTGAAATCCATGGAATTTCTGATCCCTTTTTTTTCCTTTTTATCTCTAATTATGGAAAGACCTATTATTTTTTAAACTTATGTCATTTAATCAAGAGCACCTCACGACCCAAATTCAACCTACTTAAATTCTGCTTTAAAAGTCAGTCAAATCCACAGATTCATTAGATACTTTTTCTTGCTTTCAATATTTATGTTTTTCACTTACATAAGAATTTTTAACTAAATGTGTTTTTAAGATCTTACAAAACTCCTGTCCAATCCGTTTTAGAAGTGGAATTGCCCAGTTTCAGAAACATAAACCAACAATCTCTGTGACATATTGTTAGAAATAATACCCTCTCCAAAGTAGGAAGTCATTTATTGCAAACAACAAAGGAAAGAATCAGTAATTATATTTGAAAATATAACTAAGATTTTGATTAAAGACCTAATACTAACCTTTTCACCATTAAAGAAAAGAGAACATCAAAGCAATGTTGAAGGATTCTTCTCACAATTCTTTCTGAAAATTGAGTGTGCTGGCTTAAATATTTTAAACTTCAACTATAAATTTTATTTCCATAACGACATTATCTAGTTTTCTGATAAGAATTATAATATTTCACATTTAAACATTGTATTAGTTAGCTTCTGTGACACAAAACTGCATAACGAACAACATCAGGATCTCAGTGGCTTATAACCACAACCGCTTTTTTCTTTTTTCTCATTTTACATTTTTATTTCAGGCTCTACTTTTTTTCCTCTTTAGGTTTGAGTGTGGTGGAGTAGCAGAGGGAAAAGGGAAGATAGCAGACAATTTGGTGACTATGAAAGATTCTGCTTGGAAATAGCATATGTCACATTTGCTCACATTCCATTAAACATAGCAAGTCATATAACCTACCTGAAAGTAAAAGGAATAGGGATGGAAAATCCTTCTGACATTAGGCGGTGAGGGATGGGGTGCAGGGTACTATAAAGAGATAAAGTGAATATATTTATAAATAATGTAATTTTCAGTGATTATACATTTTTTACTATGTGTTGCATGTAATTGAGAAAGTGTGTGTTGAGAAAGTGTGTCAGGGAGGAAGCAAACATTTAGATCTTTCAATGGAAAGGTTAGAATGATTCGAGATGTCATCGTATTATAAATGTGATACGGAACTATACTGACAGAATGACTGCCTTATTTTCTACTTGTATTTGGAGAGAAATAAACCAACGAGCTTTTAGATTCTTGTGACTCAGAGAACAAGTTTGCACTAATTAGTGTTCTCTTCAGGCTCCGGTTTGCCTCTATGTAATGAAGTGAAAAATGAGACGTTTGACTCTGCCCGCAAGCCGTTTAGCTGAAAGATACTACATAATTGGTTTGATGTTCCTCTACTCACTTGGGTCATGTATGGTCTGGAGTGGTGTTATAGGACTACAAGGTTGTAGGACCGTGAACTAGATCAGACAGCATGGGCTTTGCCAATCCCACATTGGGAAACAGATTTTTGGGAGCATCTCTCCGATTTTATTTTATGATTCTATTAACCTGAAATAACTCAGAAACTAAAATAGCCAAAACTTAATTCATGTTGTCAATATTATAAGATATTCTAACTTTGGGATCATATTTGATCTTTCTGAGATTTTCTACTATGTATTTCACTGTCCATTTATGTTAAACATCTTGTAAGTTTTTTTATATATGGATTTGTTGGACAAGTTAAAATATTATCAGAATCAGGTGATACAGCAAAATTTGAGTTCATATTGTTTAAACACATATGAGATTAATGCACATAAATTTAAACATAGCAAAATCTGTATAAATTATAGCTAGTCTGTAGAAGTGTAAAAGACATAACATCATGTTATGATAAAAAGAACTAGCAAAAATTTTTGAGACAACCCAAACAATATCTTAGAATCACAAAATTTTAAAGTAGGAAAGGCACTAAGAAATCTAACTCCAATACCTTTATTTATAGGTGGAATTTTGGGAGAGATGAAGTAATTTGTATACCTAGGCTATACAAAGTTAGTGGGAAAGTTAGTGGCAAAAGTGAGATTACTCATTCATTCATAAGTTTGTTCATGCATTCATGCAAGCATTCACATATATTTAATAATGAGTAATGACTAAATATAATATGCCTGGTTAAGGCCTGGGTAGTGGGGATACAGCAGTGAAAAAGAGACAGAAACTCTGGCATTTTGTAGATTATAATCTAATCAGAAAAACAAACATTGAAAATTTCCTAGAAATAGATGATTGTAGCAAAAGAGAAATGTAGAATATCACGGGGGAAAAAAGAAACAGAATGAATTAGAACCCAGAAATGATTACTCTCAATCTGGTGCTTAGTCCATAACACGCAGTGTATTTTGTGACTCATTTTTATAGCACTCACCTTGGTCTTTATCTGGTAAAAATATTTCCTGATTCTAATTACATTCATGTGTGTTTATCATATCTTAGTCAACCAATCTCCTTTTTTTTTTTTTCATTTTCTTTTTTTTTTTTATTTCAGCATATAACCAATCTCCTTTTAATGGAATTTTAAGCTGATTTTGTTTTTGTTTGCTATTATCAAATACTACTTCTATGTACATCTTGCTCATGAGTCCTTACCACATATACAGATGCATGCATTGGGTAGACCATGATGTGTAATTGCCAGGTGTAAGTTTGATGATTCTGTTGTCTACTAATCATTGAAATTGAATATCCATGTTTTCCTGTCATTTGTCTCAGGTTGGGATTATTAGGACTTGCCTTTTGATATTGAGGAAGGGTCAGGACAGGTAGGGTGTACCCATCATTTTTCACCTGGGTATGGGGCTGTAACATTCTGACGAATTTTTATTAGGTCCACTACCTTGTTTCTCTGACTCCAGTACTTAACATTCTCAGTGGGAGGTAAAGATCTCTCTTATCTACTACCAAAGTCAAGCAGAATATAGTGGCATTAATTTTCCATGCAATTTTCCAAGTAATCGCCCTGTCATTGACTCCAGGGACCTCTGAAATTTATTATACTGTTATTAATTAACTCTAAACTGAAGCATCCCTGTTTTTGACATCCTCTAATGAAAATAATTTAGACTGTGGTTTATTGTTTTTTTTACTGTGAACCTTATTCCTCTTTGATAATTTCCAGTGCTGTTATATATTTATTATTTTCAAAATTATAATTATTTAAAAAGTAATATTGCATGGGAAGAATATGCCTAGCAAATGTTTAGTATGTTATGTTGAATTAATCCTCTATAATTATTTCATAGGGTAATTTGTCAAAATGTGTGAATTTTAAAATTCTTGTTACCTCTGATTAGAGAGTGTTTTTAGAAATTAATCTTAAGATAGACAAATAAATTTATATATAATACACAAGTCCGAAAGCTAAATTTCTCTCAATGCATTTTAGTATATCTAAAGAATGAAAATCTATCCCACCTTCATAAACATATTCTTTGATAATGCTTAATAACATGGGAAACATTCAGGATATATTTGAAGTGATAGTAGCTATGATCTTTATGTTATGAAAATAAAATTTGTATGTGTACAACTGTAAAAAAAGACATAAATATAAAATATATTCTTATATTTTCTAAATTATACACAATAAGCATGCAATAATTTAAAATTATCAGGTCAAACAATTTTAATTACTAATATAATCATTTTTTATATTCATCACATCTGCCATTTTATTCACAAATAAATGTTAAGAAGGGTCTCTAACAAAGTTATAGCCCACTGCGTGGTATGTGTACTTGATCACTAAAGAGATGCATAATGGATAAATGCATTAATGCATGAATCTACATAAGATTCTATATTTTAGTAGACTTTGTTACAAGTATCTCATATATTGATTCGAGACAAGTTCTCAAAATGTAGAGAAAGAGTTCCCCTTTATAATCTACTAACTATAGAAATCAAAAAGAAGGGCGGTCCTAATCCAGGAAGACAATACTTTTATGTTCTTTTTATTTACTGAATTGCAAAATTCCCCAGATGTTAAGACATTAAACACCTCCCAAGTTAGTCAAATAAGCAAAATCTATTTCCTGTGATCTTTTCAAGGGAGAAAGGTGATGCTCTTTCCACCATCTCTATTTGCAATTAGATCTATAATAACTCTATCATATCACAGTTGCTAATATTCACAGAGGTGTCCCAAATGAATTAAAAATAAAATTAAACTATTTATTTCAGTCTGTTTATAAAGTAGAGACATGCACACACAAATTTGTGATAAGTGAAGACTTTATCTTATGGCTATCTAGGAAAAGCTCGACTACTTTAAATATTTCTTTCTTTTAGGATACTTCTAGAGATTCATGTTAAACAAACAAACAAAAACAAAAACAAGTTGCTTACTCTTAAAATAACCTGACTCAAAGTTTATGACTCTTATTTGCTATGCTCCTATAATATTCATAATTGATTATAAGAATGATGTAGAATATCAGCGACTAACTGATTTTGTAATAATGCACTCGCATTCTCTCTCCTTTAAGTGAGCATTTTATTTAGTGAAATATAAGAAAAAAACTTCAATATTTTAGACTTGGTAGGATGGAGGAAAGAGAGTCTTTCAAAAACTGACAATATTAGCCAAACAAGATGTGGTGTAATTAGGAAAAGCCATTAAAGCAATGTGGTTAGAATACACTCCAAGAATCAAGGACTCTGTTTAGTATTTGCATGTTTAAAAATAGTTGGAACAATTTATTGTTTGAGGAAAACAATCTACAACCTCAGCAAAAGTGAGACCCTGTCTCTACAAAAAATAGAAAAATTAGCCAAGAGTGGTGGTGCGTACCTATAGTCCCAGCTACTTGGGAGACTGAGGCAGGAGGATCTCTTGAGTCCAGGAAGTCAAGGTTGCAGTGATCTATGATGAGGCCACTGTACTAGAGCCTACGTGACAGAGTGAGATGCTGTCTAAAAAAAAAAGAAAGAAAGAAAAAGAAAAAGAAAAGAAAGAAAGAAAACAATTCAAAAAGAGCACTCAGTAACAAATACAATTCTATTAACATGTGAGTTCGATTTGGGGTATCATACATTAATATAAACCTTTACTCAGCATAGATTCTTTTCCACCCAAGTCACTGTTATTGTGACATGAGGTTGTTTTAGTCTTTCATTTATCCATATAATTGGAATTTGGTATTTTCTTTGTCCTTCAAACGTTTAATTTTTTTTATTTTTAATTATTACAGGTACATAATAGTTGCATGCATATCTTTACAAGGCATGTGTGATTTTTTAAAAAAATTATTATGGGTGCATAATTGCTCTGTATATTTATAGGGTACGTATGCTGTTTTGATAAAGGCATACAATGTGACTTAATCAAGTCAGGATAACTGGGTTTTCCATCTCCTCAGGCATTTATCATTTCTTGGTGTTAGCTACATTCCAATTCCACTCTTTTAGTTATTTTAAAGTATATCCTAACGTATTGTTGATTATAGTCAGTTTGGTGTGATGTCAAATATTGTTCATTCTATCTATTGAACTATAATTTTGCATCCATTAACCATCACCACTTTATCCATTCGATTTTTGCTTGTAACAATGGATATGATATTGAACATTTATAGAGCGATTCAGTTTAGGAAGTATTAGGTGAAACCTGGTATGTAAAAAACACAAGGACTATAAAAATGAATAAGACCTAATTACTCTACCATCTTTCGAATCTTGGAAAACTCAGTTATTATTCAGTCATTTGTGGTTTTTTTGGAAGAAGATAGAGGTTTTAAGCTATGAAATTATTTGATCAATGTTGTGCTTATTGATGAACAGTGTGGACAAGTTAATAAAGCTTCATTCTCAGGACTGAAGTGCCAATTATTTCCAGGACAGTATCTGACATACGATAAACAAGAAATAATTTTCTTTTTGTATTTGCGATCAGAGTTCCCTGAAGGGAAAAGTAGGGCTCAAATGATGAGCAGTCAAAAGAAACTATATAGTTATAACATCATGGATTTCTTATAAAGTTTGGAAACAAATATTCAGAGGATTTATCCAAAATATGGAAAACATGTCTCAATTCACATATCAAAAAAGAATAATTGGTGTTTATTGGTGATGGTCTTGCTGATGTTTGGGCTCAGCAAGAAAAATTACTAAAACTGATTAACAATATATGTATAAAAGTGTTGGTTCATGGCTATATCCATGAAGATAATTTTTCATTCTCAAACTAATATTTTCTATCAGCAGTCTTCTTTCTTAACAGTTGCTCCTCTAAAATTGAAGCTGAAAAATTTTGACCGAAGGTACCTTTAAATCTGAAATGACCAGATTCTTTCAAGTTAATACAGAAATAGTTTGATTTTTTTTTGCCTAAGATGATAAAATTAGTTTAAAATGGTTTTATTGAATTATACTCAATAAATTACTAAATTGTATTCACAGTTAAGTCCATTATAAAAGTCCCTACCTCATTCTTAAGTGTAAGAAGAAATGAAATTAATTTAATTCACCTATTGAATTAAACTGAAAGAATGCTTTAATAACATAATTGTGTTTTTTAAATCACCAAATTTAATCTCAATAATAATATCATATAAATTTGTTTGGCTTTTATGGAAGCCATGAAGCAAGGTGTTCTTTTGTACATTTTAAACTGACAATTACTATATGGCATAAAGATATTGCTGGGTGGGATCCCATACTAAAGAAATTTCTAAGATGCCTTTAGAGTTGCCAAATGAGAATTTGAAAGACTTATTTTATATATTACTGTTAGCAGCAAGGAGACTCTAGTATCACGTTATCAAACCAGTTCTAGTCAAGCCGATTCCTATGTGGCGAAACCCACATTGAATGCATGTCTTTTGTATGGCAGAAACTATGCTACCATGTAGAATATACACTGGTTTAATTTTTACAAAGACACCGTAAACGTAGATTTTAATGTACCTGTTTGACACTCTCACCAGTTCTGTAAAACGAAAAGATATGTCAAAGACCAGACTATTAGTAAAGTTTTAAAGTCAGTTTAGCTTGTCTTTTCACGTCACCTAGTAAAAGCCAGTGAGTCCCTGTGGAGCAGTAGGTGCTGCTTTTTTTGTTTGTTTCAAATGTTTCCATTCTTTCTCTATTGCTCCTATAAAATTGTAGAGGACATTCTGTCATCCCAAGATCTCTAGCTGATAAAAATAACATTAAAGGTAGGTTTTGCATGACATTGACATGAATAATTCTTCAAATAAGTCCTGAGACATCCACTCTTTTGCATTTAATCTCTTATGAAAACTCATTTCAAATTTTATACGAGTAAAGTGCCCTGTATGAATGCATCTATTTAAACATTTTTCAGAAGTTCTGTTTCTGCCTTCACAGATTTCAGTGATCTTGACACATAGGTACAAACTTGAGGCCACTCCTCAAAACAAAAGCGAGAAGCAGAGAACTACACTAGGTAGAAGATATTGGCCTGAAATAAAAAATGCATAAAAAATCTAAAATAGATGTTATTGTTTGAGTAAGTCACTGTAACAAGATGCCTACACAAGGCATCTAGCTAATTCAAGAATTTTGATAAAAATGGGTTAAGGATTCATTTTGAGCTGTGATTTGACAAAAAAAATCCAATGCTTTCTATTCCTTTCTTTTAGGTGCTTTCAATTAATAGCAAATTTTATCAATCAAAAATCACTGTCTCAGATAAAGGGATCAGAAACATTTTTTTCCTAGACAGATAAATCTTTCCATCAGCCTTTTTTTTTTTTTTTTTTTTTTTTTTTTGAGACACTTTCTTGCTCTGTTACCTGGCTAGAGTGCAGTAATGTCATCATAGCTCACGGCAACCTCCTTGGCTTAAGCAATTCTTCTCTCTCAGCCTCCCAAGCAGCAGGGATTACAGGTGCGCATGATCACTTCTGGCTAATTTTTCTGTTTTTTTGTAGAGACAGGGTCTTGCTCTTGTTTAGGCTGGTCTCCATCTCCTTGACTCAAGTGATCCTCCTGCCTCGGCCTCCCAAAGTGCTAAGATTACAGGCATGAGCCTCTGCACCAGGCCCCATCAGCTATTTCTTAATTATATATAATGACCTAAATTTGTATCCTACAAAATAAATATTATTTATAATGTTAACTAACCATGTCAAGTTTATAGTTTTATTTTTAACATTAATTTTCATTTAAAAAATATTAAAGATTTTTTAATAACATTAAATAATTAAACATTTGACCCATAATTTTAATACCTTTAAAAAGATACTTTCATTTTCAACATTTTTATTCAATTTTAGCTGCTTTTGTATTTACATGATTGCAATAGTATTATAGTACTGTTTTTCTAGTTTATAAATAATTTTTTATTTTCTACATATTATATAATAAATTCGTAACTATCAAGGATTTTAGCATCTGTCTTCCAGTTGCCCCTTATATCCATTTTTTTGTCATCAGAGTAAATGATTTCTGCAATCTAGTAGATGTGACATCTAATAAAACATACTTAAAATTATTTTACCTACTCAAGCAGTGACTCATCTTCACTATAGACTAGATGCCGAGAGTGGTACAGGTATCGTAAAATGTGGAGATGATGAGAAAGTGAGCAGTTTGTAACTTCAAATAGTCTTTATCTTTAGCCAGTCCCCAGCCAAGCCCCCAGTTGACCCCAGCTTATGAGCAAGTCCTACTGAGATCAGACAAGCCCAGCCCAAATCAACAGAACCCTTCAGCCAACCTGTTGTCTTATGAGAAAAAACTAATGATTGTTGAGTTCAGGCTAACATTATCTTCTGACCATCAGAACTTCATTTATAATAGTACTGTGGAAATAAATAATAGGCACTTCACTGTGCTTTAAATTTATTTTTTCTAAACCTCAACTTCTCATGCACTCTCTTGATCCCCTGCCTTGTAAATCTAAAACTTACTCCAGAGTTAATCCATTTTGATGAATAGTATGAGACCTTATGCAATTTACCAAGTCTAAAACATGTTTTTATTTTTTCTTCCCTTTCATTAACCTCCAGCTTATAAATTTTCACCCATTCCTGTTAATATCACCTTGTACTCATCTTCAAAATCCACTGTCCTCTCTCTCTAATTGAAAATTTCTTAGTGCATTTCCTAACCATATCTTACCTAAACCTTTTTTTCTTTTTAACTAGGCTTAGACTACCTTTCCTTTGCCAGTATCTCTCTTTTCAAAAAAATGCACCTCACTTTGATACCACATTTGTCTTTGTATTTCTGTGTCACATTTTGGTAATTCTCACAATACTTCAAATTTCTAAATTATTATTATACCTGTTTTGGTGGTCTGTGATCAGAGATCTTTGATGTCGTTATTGTAATTATTTTAGGGCACCATGAAGAGTGCCCACATAAGACTACAAACATAATCAACAAATGTTCTATGTCTTCTGTTTGCGCCATCAACCTGCTGTTCTCTCATTCCTCTCCCTCTTTTCAGGCCTCTCTATTCCCTGAGGCACAATGATATAGAAATTAGGTCAACTAATAACCCTACAATGAACCCTAAGTATTTAAGTGAAAGGAAGAGTTGTACATCTCTCACTTTTAATCAAAACCTAGAAATTATTAAGCTTAATAGGAAAGATCAAAAGCTGAGACAGGTCAAAAAATTGGCCTCTTGCACCAAATAGTTACCCAAGTTGTGACTGCAAAGAAAAAGTTAATGAAAAAACTTAAAAGCACTACTCTAGTGCATACACGAATGATAAGAAAGCCAAACAGCCTTGCTGTGATATGGAGAAAGTTTTAGCAGTATGCCTACAATATCAAACCAGCCAAGATATTCCCTTAAACTGAAGCCTAATCTAGAGCAAGACCCTAACTCTTTTCAATTCTATGTAGGCTGAAAGAGGTGAGAAGGCTTCAGAAGAAAATTTTGAAGACAGCAGAAGTTGGTTTATGAGGTTCAAGGAAAGAAATTGTCTCCATAACATAAAAGTACAAGGTGAAGCAATGAGGGCTGATGTAGAAACTGCAACAAGTTATCTAGCTCTGGATAAGAGAATTACAACAGATTTTCAGTGTAGATAAAACAACCTCCTATTGAAAGAAGATGGCATCTAGGACTTTCATAGTTAGGAGAAGTCAATACCTGGTTTGAAATATTCAAAGTACAGGCTGACTCTCTTGCTAAGGGAAAAATGCAGCTAGTGACCTGAAGTTGAAGCCAATGCTCATTTACCATTTCAAAAAGCCTAGGGCCCTTAAGAATTGTGCTAAATTTACTTTGTTTTTTGCTCTATAAATAAAAGAACAAAGCCTTGATGACAGCACATCTGTTTATAGCATGTTTTACTGACTATTTTAAGCCCCCTGTTGAGAGATACTGCATAGAAAAAGATATTCCTTTAAAAATATTACTGGTCATTGGCAATGCTCTTGGTCATCCAGCAGCTGTAATGTAGATATAAAAGATTAATGTGGTTTTCATGCCTGTTAACACAGCATCCATTTTGCAGCCCATGGATCAAGGTGTCACTTCAAATTTCAAGTCTTATTATTTCAGAAATACATTTTATAAGGCTATAGCTGCCGTAGATAATGATTCCTCTGATCCATCTGGGCAAAATAAATTGAAAAACTTCTGGAAAAAAAAATTCTCCATTCTAGATATCATTAAGAAATTCATGATTCAGGAGAAGAGGTCAAAATATACCATTGACAGAAGTTTGGAAGATGGTGATTCCATTTGTCATGGATGACTTTGAGGGCTTTAAGACTTCAGTGGAAGAAGTCACTGCACATGTGATAGAAATAGCTAGAGAACCAGAATTAGAAGTGGAACCTTAAACTGTGACCGAATTGCTGCTATCTCATGAAAAACTTGAACAGATAAGGAGTTGCTTCCTAGGTATGAGCAAAGAAAGTGGTTTCTTCAGATGGAATCTACTCCTGGTGAAGATACTATGAACATTGTTCAAATGACACCAAAGGGTTTATTATATTAAATAAACTTAGTTGACAAAGTGGCAGCAGAGTTTAAGAGGATTGATTCCAATTTCAAAAGAAGTTCTACTGTGGGTAAAGTGCTATCAAACAGCATCACATACTACAAAGAGGTCTTTCGTGAAAGAAAGAGTCAATTGATGTGGCAAACATCATTATTTTCTTGTTTTAAGAAATTGTCAGAGCCACCCAACCTTCTGCAACTTCCACCCTGATCAGTTAGCAGCCATTGACATTGAGGCAAGAACCTCCACTAGCAAAATTATTATCACTTGCTAAAGGCTCAGATGATCATGAGTATTTTTTAGCAATAAGTATTTTTTTTTTGTTTTAGAAATAATGCTATTGTGCACATAATAGGCTACAATACAGTACAGTGCAAACATAACTTTTTTTTTGTACCAGGAAACCAAAATATTTGTGCTATTTGCTTTATTGTGATATTTGCTTTATTGCAGTGGTCTGGAACTGAACCTGCAGTGTATTGGAGGTATTCCTGTACTAAGACAATGTGCTAGGTGCTCTTGGGATTACGGAAAAGGAGATGCAACAGGCTATGACTTCTAGTATTGGTTTATATGTTTGGGGTTAGAAGATGGGTGCACCACACAGGTACACCACCACCCTATACAATTAGCATCTTTCAGTGAATAACAGAAAAAGACGCATAGCAATAAAAAGACATTAAAAGCAAAAAGCCTCTCTTCTGAAATCAGGCTTCATCATATTTTTTATATTATCTGTGGGTGGAGAGAGCAAAGCTGGTTTTGCTAGTCACTTGAGGTTTTTATTGACTTTGCTTTTGTTACCTCAATTCCCTCTATAATGTCTTATGTTTCTCAGGAGGTTCGGCCAATAAAAGATGTTGTTTTATTCCCAAGAAGTCTTTTGTCTTTTAGTTAATTTACAGCACAAAAAAGCTTGCAAAGAAAAATCTATTGTCTAAAACTCATAGATAAGGAGAAAGAAAAATATTTTATGGCAATGAAAGCAATCCAATTTATAATTTAAAATATAAAAGTTGTACTTAATATGTGACAGGCAATTGACTTCTTTCTATTCTCCACCTCTTCCTACCAGCTGTAAAATGGTAATAATCTTTTAAAAAATAATACGTGCATGAATGGATCAAAACATATTTTTCCATAGAAGTGTGAAATTTCTAATTTTTAATTTGCACATTACAGAAACAATACAGCCTTTCTACAAACTAATAATGCCTTAATTTTCTTTTTTGTTTTGTTTTGTTTTGGGACAGGGTCTCACTCTGCTGCCCAGGCTAGAGAGCAGTGGTGTCATCATAGGTCACGGCAACCTAAAACTCGCTGAGGAGATCCTCTTGTCTCAGCCTCCTGAGTAGCTGGTAGTACAGGCGTAAGCTACCTGCTAATTTTTTTTTTTTTAATTTATTTTTGTAGACACAAAATCTTGCTATGTTGCTTAGGCTGGCCTCGAACTCCTTTCCTCAAGCGATCCTCCTGACTCGGCCTCCCAAAGTACTAGGATTACAGGTATGAGCCACTGCGCCCAAACTAATACTTTAATTGTCTTTTCATTGTATCTCAGTAGAAACAAGGTCTGCTTGTATCAGAAGCTGGAATGAAGCAAACTGCTTGTGGGGTCTTCTGAACAGGAATTAAAAAAAAATGTTTTTTTCTTCAATTCGATCAGATAGAGCTCCATAAAATACATTGGATTTATTTTGAAAGAGGCTAATGGGTTGGCTTGTTAGGAAAGAGTCTTTAGTCAAAGGGACATTGTGAGAGGCAGCAAACCTATAGGATTTTAAAAAAAGAAATGGAAAAAGGAAGAGAGAGACGAGAGAGTAAGGTATGAGCAGATAAAAAAAAGTGTAAGTCAGATCTTATAATTTTCAAAGGGAAAAGAGAAGGAAAGGATTCTTTGCATATGGTATCGGGGGAAAAGAACAATTTTTATAAAGTATGCATGTCCAAGATTTGCCTTTTTTCAATTAAATATAAGCTTTTATTGGCAGGTACTGTTTTTATTTTACAATTATTTACTTCATAAAAATTAGTGTCTTTTGAATACTGTGAGACTAAGTGATACGAATTTGACAGCTGGCATTTTGTGTGATTTGACATTTGTGTGACTAGTATGTCTTTATATTAATATATACTAAACCTTGTAGTTAAGAATGTTCCTTAGTTATTCACATTATATCATAATTAATATACTTATTTTACAACCTTGCATGAACTGAGTAATTTTTTTCAAATCCATGTTAATTAATATCACCAAAAAATAATAATAAAGTCACTTTTGCCAGATAGATTTAACACTAGTAAAAATTACACTTTATTTATAGACTCATAGCCTATTCAAAAATGGCGGGGGAAGGGGGACCTTTAATTTTTGAGCTCCATACTCAGAAATCAGTATAGTTATTTATTGTCAACTTTGTCTTTTATAGCTAAACTGAGATGTACACAATTTTTCAGACACTGAAATGCGAGCAATAAAAAGGTGAGAAAAACACCTCCTATGTTGAATCAGTAGGTGTCCTCCTTTTATTCCATTTTACCCTCTCCTACCACATCTGCTCGTCGCTTACAGTAATTCAAGTATGAGTACAGATACAACCAAAGCTATGGTGGTTTGCATGGGAAGGGAATCTTTAGAGGTATTATGTTGCAATACGGTGGTTATGTTAGCCTTTCAGCTATTTCAGCAATTCTGTGTATTCCAAAGTTTGATGCATTTACTCTTGGATATTTCTTTCAAACAAATATCATGTGACA
>RJWJ010013822.1:0-39174 GCA_004363605.1 Indri indri | reverse complement strand
AAGAAATAAATTTAAAAATCAAAATTTGTGTTCTAGGAATATATTAGGACAGATCTAGTAGATACATATTAAATATGTGTTAAATATGTATCTATGTATTTATATAAATGAAACAGTAAAGTTCCTTGATTCCTAGGGACAATTTAAGTTGTGTCCATAGTGGTCTGGCAAAAACTCATTGCATAGCATTGCTAATGATGTATTTTATATATTAAATATTTTCCTCCCAATTTAGAATTCCAAAATTGCCTTTGTGCATCAAATTCTAATTATATGGTAGTACTTTTTCAATCTGGAATGTAGCTATTTTATTCCAGTGTCAGCTACTAGAACAGTCTATGTGGTGTGAAAGTCTGATTTTCAAAGATAAAGCAGTTGTGGATAGTGATGTAAATAAACAAAAAAAGCCATTCACATGATTCTTAAGCATGTTAAAACATTAGATATCATGAAAAAAATTTACTTTAAATTTTCAGAACACAATAGGCAAATTTCTATAGTAATCTCTTTTGATTCTCTTCCAATGGTAGCTGACATGTTTAATTTAAAATAATTGTTACTAAATGATTTCAAAAGGAAGAAAATAATATTTTGCCTGGGTTCCTACATTTTAGAAAACTCTCTATATTATTTTTCTGGGTGACTGTAATATCATGAATTTCAATAGACTTGTTCACTGCTCCTCAAATAACTAAAGACTTTACTATAAATGATCCTTTTAATGAAATTTTAACCACCTGTGAGTGGTAATCATAAAAAACAGTTTGAAACTGTCATTCATTATATTTTTGATAAGTTTATAATAGATCAAGTTAACTAGAGTTGACATCCGCTACTACATCTTCAAGAAAAGATGATTTCATCTAAAAATTAGGTATTGATTCTTCTTTAAATACAGACTACTGACTCTGTGTAGCTACTGTATGTATAGTTGTGGTATACATACCTCTCGAATTCAGGCAAAAGTAACCTGTACCTCCTATTTTTCAAGCAAAAATGAAATTTTATTAATGTCTCAGTAGTGCCTTTTTATGGCAGTTTGGAAGATGAAAACATATTGTAAATTGCAAAGGGCAGTATCAACAAGTTTTGTCTCCATTGTTTTTTAAATTTATATAAAACCTAATAGAATTATTCTTTTACAATAATAGCTACAGTTATTTATTTTTAAACTTATACATTTTAAAGCCAAAACACAGTTGAGCAGTAAACACCCTCTTTGAAAGACAATACAGGTACTTAAAATTAATTACAGAATTCATGGAAATAAATATAATTATGTCTAAAACATGCCTGAGTTCCTTCCCCCCACCCCCAATAATACAAACTCAACTCAAGCTCTGTTTCCATAAGGTGCAAGAGTGTTTGTTTAAAAAAAATCTTATAAGTATTTGCTAAAAAAAAAAACTTTTTAATGATCAATCATAAGATCTCAGAACAAAGTGACAAGCTTTGAACAATCCTTTTTCCTTTTGTTTTTGGAGCTTACAGCAGGAGAGAAGATAATTTTTTAAAAATCAGGAGAGGGCAACTTTTGGTAGAACACTTTTCATACAACTAATTTTTCAAGCACTTTCTTTTATTAAATTTATTTTTTTATTTCAGCATATTACAGGGGTACAAATTTTTAGGTTACATATATTGCCTTTGCCCCACCTGAGTCAGAGCTTCCAGCATGTCCATCCCCCAGACGGTGCGCATCACACACATAGGTGTGAATATACCCATCCCCTCTTGCCCCCTCCCACCTGACCGACACTTGATGAATGTTATTACTGTATGTACACTTAAGTGTTGATCAATTAATACCAATTTGATGGTGAGTACATGTGGTGCTTGTTTTTCATTCTTGTGATACTTCACTTAGTAGAATAGTCTCCAGCTCTATCCAGGATAATGCAAGAGGTGCTAGATCACCATTGTTTTTTGTGGCTGAATAGAACTCCATGGTATACATATACCACATTTTATTAATCCACTCATGTCTTTATAGGCACTTGGGTTGTTTCCACATCTTTGCAATTGTGAATTGTGCTGCTGTACACATTCTGGTGAAGATTTTTTTTTTTTATAGAATGTCTTTTTTTCCCTTGGGTAGATGTCAAGCCCTTTCTAGTTGTGAAATGAGACTGACTTTTTAAAATTTCTGGCCACCTCCATACTACTACCTAGCCACATTTCCTGGACTGAAAGCTACTTTTTTAAACTTTATTTTGGAAAATAACACACATAAATGAAAGTTCATAAAATATGAATGATTAGCTTAACATTATTATAAAGAGAGCACACATGAAATTGTCACAGTACGGGAAGATGCCTGCAGTTCAGAAGCACCTTGCCTTTCCTATACCACCTCTTCCCAATGATGACACTGTCTCTCCTCCTAAACTTAACCCATATTTCACCTATAATTTTATTTTTTCACTTTCCCTTTTATAATTCTGCTAGCTAGTCATGCATTCTTGAAACATTGTCATTTATTTTTGTTTTGAACTCTACAAAATAGTTTTTAAGATTCATTTCTATGTTGTGAAGAGCTGTAATTCATCAATTTTAATTACGATGGATTATCCTCTCTATATAATAATCATTAATCAGAAAGTCTTTTAAAATCTTTTATCAATTCTAATGTTTTTGGGTTTTTTATTAATAATTTCCTAGATCACAATCATATCCACCATGTAAAGGAAATTTGGTATATTCTTCTTAATCCTTATGAACATTTTATCTTTCTCTTGACTTATTGCAGTTTCTAGAAAAAAATTAAGCAGCAGTGATGATTGTGGGAATCCATCACTTGAGCCTGGTCTTGAAGGAAAAGATTTCAATATTGAGAGATTAAATAATAAGTATGGTGTCTTCTGTGGAATTTTTGCAGGTATCTTTTGTATTTTTAAATGGTTAAGGAAGTTTCCTTCTTTTCCTATTTCACTGAGATTTTATTCCCCTTTTATTGTGAACAGAGTCTGCATGTAATCAGTTTTTTTTTCTAAATCTATTGAAATAATGTGAGTTTTCTCTTTTACTCTGTGATGTGGCAAATTATATTTATTGATTTTTCAAATGTTAAATGAACCACAAATTTCCCAAATGAGCATGAATGTCCTAAATGAGCATGTATTATTTTTTTTGATAGGCTTTCACTATTTTACTTAATAATTCTGCATCCTAAACTATGACTAAGATTACCGAACAGTAGTTTTTTCTTATCCTCTCATTTCTGTGTTTTAATGCCAATTTTTTGCTACCCTGACAAAATGTGGGAAAAAAAGTATTCCTTTTCTGTTTCTTTTCTTTGGAAGAATTTGTAAAGCACCAGCATTTTTTTTATTTTATTTTGCACAAATGTTGGAAACTAACAGTGATGGCAACTGGGCTTGAGGTTTTTATTGTGACAAGTTTAATTACTGATTCAATTTCTTTAATCAAGTATATTAATTCCAGTAATATATTTTAATAAGTGTAGTAACATTAAGGTTTTCCATTTCTTTTTGTAAAAATTTTGGTAATATATATATTTCTATAAATTATCAAATGAATTGAATTTCATTCAAATTCTCATTTTTAGCATAAAGTCTTTAAAGCTCTCATATTTTTAATGTCACTCTAGAGGATCTATAGTAATGCTTACATTTTTATTCCTGATAATGATTATTTTTGTCTTCTCTCTTTTATTGTGTTTATTGACCAATGATTTATAAGTCTATTACAATACTTCCACAAGTTTAAAAGAGAAAAAAAAATTATTTTGCCATTTCTCCAGTTCGGCTATCTTTGTTTTAAACTGAAACATCCCTTAAATTTAATGCAATTATTGATATATTCTATTTTTTGTTTAAAGCTAACATTTTACATGCTTTTTATTTGTTCTACCTGTTGAGTTTCTGTTGTCTTGCACCTTTTACCTTTTTTTGCATTGATAAAAGAGAAAAAAAACTGTATGATTCAATTTTGCCTCTGATAGTTTGGAAATTATACACTTATTTTCTTTTAAAGATAATAAAAAGAATAAAAGAATAATAAAAGGCTCCTTTTATCCCTGGGTTTCTCAAATCTTTCTGGTCCTTGTTATCTGTAATGGTGTGTTGAACATTGCATTTTAAAAATTATTTGCAGAAATATTTTGAGGTTAAGAGTGACATTACCTTTATTTGAAGATTATCTTTAGGGGTTTTTTTTTTTTTTTGGTGGTGGTGGTGATTGTCTTTTTTTTTTTTTTTTTTTTTGTCTTCTTGTTTTTGCCAGCTATTTAGGAGAACTAGAAATCCAGAATTCTTATCATCCTTGTCAAGAGTTTGAGATTTTCTAAATTACCAAAATGATATGAAGCTGAGAGTCAGTCTTTTCTAAGATCAGATAATTTTGAGGATAATCTTATTTTTAGGGTACAGCCCTTTGCAGCTCTAGTGCAAATTGACCCTGATTTCTTACTTTGGTCCACTTACCCCTGCACAACTCAACTTCTCAGCCACCTCAGGTGGATTGGCAAATGTCTCCAGGAAATTTCCCAAATCCTTATTTTTATATATATGTGTGTGTGTGTGTATACACACACACACACACACACACACACACACATACACATATATGATTTTAAATAAGAAATTCTTCTGTCATTTCTGTTGTTTTCAATGAGAAGGTGAACTATCTAACCCACCTTTACTGGAAGAGAAAGTACTTGAGTCTGAACTATTCTTATGAAGAATATAATTTGAAAGCATAATTTAGGGGTAAGAATTTTCTAGATTTTTCTTTTCAAATGATGTTTTCCCAGACTAACTTGGTATTAATTTGCATTACTACAATCCTGCAATTATTTTTCATGAGCTTGGTTTCAAATATCATCATGTCTCTAACGCAATTCAAAATTTTCAGTAAATGTAATAATTATATTTTTGGCTATATTTCTTCCCTCATACTCTGAATTGCTTGCAGAGTTGGTAGTTGAACCAGTGGAGATCTGGCATTATTATCTGTACTGAGCAGTAGTTTCTTAGAGCATTTTTTTTAAAAATCTATTCAAAAAATCAATAGATACCCCAAATTATGGAAAGCCATATCATCTAAATGTGTGCTACACATAGCAATTTCTTTTCCAGTGCCTCAATGACAGAAAGTATGCTGTAAACTATTTTCTTTTCTCTAAAGTTTGATTCAAAAGAAAACTAAATGTAACATACAATTTTCTTACTGATCCCTTAGGCAGCATTACTACTTGCTAAAATATTAAATAGTCACTCATATCAGAACACTTACTATCATAATTTCTTGTTTATAACACATATCTCCTGTACTCAAGGCATTTTCAAATAATTTTAAGATTACATTCTAGACAGTAAAAACAATTCATTTGATTTCTTTAAGGTTGAATTTAAATATTTAACATGATACTTAACTTTTGAAAAATTTTGAAGTACAATAAAAACACAAAGTAGTACAGAGAATAACATAATACCCATGTTCCTACAAGCCAACATTAGTAAATATTGTCATTAGGCCATGCATACCTTTTTTTAATACTTAATAAAAGGGATAAAAATTTACAGGAAAGTTATAGTTTCATTCAACTCTTAAAATTTTAGTGAAAATAACTTTTTCCCCTAACCCCAAAACACAAATTTGCTGTATATGCTTCTGGTTATTTTATATTTTAGACACAAATATTGATCTGCTAATATATCTATTATTTTTATATTTTTATGTTCATGAACTTGCTTGTTCCATTTACCATGATTTTTTTGAGACCATCACCATTGCATTGTCAAAGCAAGTTTTAGGGTTTTAAATCATCTTCATTTCTCTACCTATTACTCTCATTTTGACATTAAAATTCTATCATGAGAATTTTAAATAATCCTTGTGTGGAAACTGATAAAGAAAACTTTTCGAGATGCTCTCTTGGTACTAGGTGTTTAACAGATTCTGTTCCTATGGCATTGCTTGTTACATAGTAAGCTTCTCTGACAAATATTTGCTAAAATGATTTTTTTTTCCCAATGGGTGACAAAGTTAAGGAGAAACAAGCAAACAAAAAAGGAACACATAACCAGAAGAGATGATCTGAATTCTTTAAAAATTCTTTTAAAACTTTATTTGGGAAATGAGTATCTAAACTAGATTCAAAGATCTTTAATATAGAGTTAAAGGAAAGTCAAATGTTTTATTCCAATGGAAAATTTTTTAAGTGCTACTAACAGACAGCAGTAATTTCACAGCAGTAGTTTAATAGACAAATGATTTCCTAACACCATGTGAGTAATATATATATGATTTTCCAAGCTGAAATTCTTTCAGATAAGTCCTATAATTTTATAGAACTTGTAAAGCCATTTATGTAGGCCTGCTGTCTGAAGGTTTGGGGTGGATTAACATTACAAAGTTCTCCTGGTGAAGGCCTTGAAAAAAATAATTACAAAGACTGCAAATTGAGCTGTAAACTTACATCAGAAGTATTATAAACTTGTTCCCTGAGGTTGCCAACTATCCATAAAAATATAGTAGCAGCTGGGTTAGCAGGCTTTTAAAAGTCCTTACGCATAGGCATTACATTAAATTATCCAAAAAAGTGGGGTTCATTATATTTACCATTTTGGAACTTAGAACCCATTCTATTGTCCAATCAAAATTCAGCAACTCCTTCAGTGTCCTGAAATCTTTTTCACAAGTTTCAAACTCTTATTCTTTTCCCAACAGCTTTTATATTGCCTTAGTTTCTGTCCTTGTCTTCTAGGTTTCTACAAAGGTCTTTAATGTTTTTAGTACAGTATATTTAAGAATTATTCAACTATCTAATCATGAACTTTCTTTGCTGAGGTTTCATATATTTCATATGTAAAAAATGTAATAAAAAAGTTTAAGCTTTCCTTACTATCAGTATATTTGGTGATGGAAGACTGACGGTTTACAATCCATGGCCTCAGAGGTATCCAATATGACATTCTTTATTAATTGTAATATTAAGTGAAAGAATATAATGGTTTTAAATGTTCTTTTTAATTTAATATTTTAATGTTTATAAAAATTAGATCTGCACAAAGCTTAAAAAGTCAGTACAATTGCACCCTGCCCTTCCCTTTCTCATCTTGCTTTCTAGAAGATGTTTTTAATTCCAATTCTTAAATGCTTTTTGAGGATTCCAAAATTTTAGAACTCACCTATTGGCTTCCTAATACAGAGGTTGAGTATGTGGCTGTAGTACACGTCTCAGGCGTGTGTGTGCACATGTACCTACACACTGTCCATTCCTCTTTGTACCCAGCATAGTTATAGTATAATTTAAATTAAATGAAGAGTCAATATTTATATTTTTACAACCATGTATGATTATCAACTTACTCCTTGAAAATGATTTCTGAAGAAAATAATTTTTCATTTTTGCATGTGCTTACCTTTTTAATTCAGTACTAACTCTGCCAAGAAAAGAATGGAACTCCTTGATATAGCTAAGTAAATTAGGACTGGTTGTACACTAGGCTCGTTGCATAATTTTTGTAGGACATTCCTTGAATACCAAGTTGGAAATTTCCTTTGCATCTTTCTTGTGATGATTGTATTGTTTTATGGCTTCTATTTCTTCTTCTACTTCCTTTCTTTCCTTTCTCTCCCTTCTCTTCCTTGGAAAGGAATATTTGTTTTAGTTCTGAAATTTTTTGTGGTTGTAAATGATAAATATTGTTATCTTTATCAACTAAGTATTAAAATAAATTACTTAATGTGATTATATACTGTGGTACAATGGAGCTTAACTAATTTTGAGACTTATACGGTATGTTGCTTTTACTTGCAAGTATGGAAATAAGCAATGGTATATTTCAAATTCATCCCAGAGGTTATTTTAAACTTCTCATTTAAAATACAGTTTTTATATTCTATGTCTTAGTATGAACAAAATTATGTTTAATTTTATTGAAGATTTTTTTTGTCTAATGTTGCTGTTACACATTAATATTGTATTATGCCATCAGTCAAAAAGATTACATTATGTTTTTATAATTGTCATCAATTATACATTGTAAAATGAAGATATATTTTCTTACTTTTACTAATTGAAGGTTCTCTGCATAGCTGAAGTTTCACAAAGGTATATATATGTTATGTTGAATATATGGCAAAAGAAACCAATATTTAATTCCTTTAATGACTTGTTTTTTTAATTTCTATGCATACATCAGAAACCAATGTGGCAATGAGTAGGATGATAAGAGACTATTAGTTTTTTAATGTTCCATTTTTTTCTATCTAAGGTTAACTAGAATGATTTCTGTGATTTAGCTTTACTTCCTCAATATTAATTTTAATATTCTTGATAAACTCAAAAAATATATTTTGTTTCAGTGGTTGCTTAATTATAGTGAAAATCATTAACATTTACTTTAAGTAGACGTTACATCATACTGTACTAGGCACAACAGGAATGGTGGAGTAAGCAACTCAGAAAATCCTACCTTCCATGAATGCAATGAAAACAATAGAAAAATTGTCCAAATTGACTTTTTCAGAGCTCTTGAAACTAACCAAAAGGTTACAAAAATCCACAGGCTCTTAACTCAAGAAAAGAAGCTTCAGTGGTAAGAACAGTGAGCTTTGTGGCATTTTAACTTGCACAATTTCCATTCTCCTTTCCTTTGTGGTAGGCTTGAAACCCAGTAACCTAGAAGATACTGGAGGGGACAGAACAGGGTTAGAGTCCCTTTGCCTCATTCTCAAAGAATTGTCATTATTTGACCTGTTTCAAAATGCCCTGGAAAGCTCTACTTGCAATGCTTGTCTTTATGTGACCTAACTCAGAGATCACCTATTGTGAGATCACTCAGCCTTCTCCTGAGGGACATTTGGCATAAACAATCAGTGTCAATTAATTGCTTAACAATGCAGTGGCTTGAGGTGACAAAAAAGTTATAGCAAAAAAGAAAAAGAAACTTACTAAAAAACACATAAAATAAAAAAGCCAGAGAATAAGATGTTTATGGGTCATTTTAAAAGCTCCAAGATATCCCTGTGAATCTAGAAGATCATGTGCATGCGTAGGGCTACGCAAGCATGAGTAGGATGGTCCATATACCCAGAAAAAATTAGGAAGGTTCTAAATTTTCACCTTTAGCTGTCCTTGAGGCTCTGTACAGGTAGGAATTGAAGAATAAGGTAGAATTTTAAACTGTCTGCCTGAGCACTAAAAAATATTGACAAACTTGTAGCTGAGTTGACCAGAAAAAAAGAGAGAAGACTCAATTTACTGAAATCAGAAAGGAAAGAGGAAATATAACTATTAACCTTACAAAACTAAAAAGATCATGAGGGTATTCCTATATGAGCAGCTCTATGCTAAAAAACCAGATAACTTATATTAAGTGAGGGAGAAGAAATGGAATATCTGAAAGGAGAAACAAGAAAAGACGTTGCAATAGTAATGAAAATATTTCCCACAAAGAAAAGCCCAGGGCCACATGGTCTCACTGCTGATTCGGTCAAATGTTTAAAGAAGAATTAACACTATTTTTTCATAAATACTTCCAAAAAAACATGAATAGAAGAAAACAATTCTCAGTTTGCTCTATGAGGCAAATATTACCTTAATACCAAAACCACACAAAAATATCACAAAAAATAAGACTACTTACTAATATCTTTTACTATTATAGACACAAATATTCTCAACTAGACACTTACAAATCAAATCCAGCAACATATAAAAGAATCATACATTATAACCAAGTGGGATTTATCTCAGTAATGTAAGGTTTGTTCTACATATGAAAATCAATCCATGCAATACATCATATTAGTAGCATAAGGACAAAAACCGCATGATATCTCCATAGATGCAGAAAGAGCATTTGACACAATACAAAACTCTTTAATGTTTAAAACACTCAACAAACTTGGGATATTAAGAAACTTTCTCAATCTGACAAAAGGACATCTACAAAAAACCTGCAGTTAACATCATATTTAATGGTGACAGACTAAATGTTTTCCCCTTAAGATTAGGACTATTCAACATTGTATTGGAGGTCCTAGCCAGGACTGTTAGTAAAGAGAAAGAAATAAACCTTATCTAAATTGGAAAGGAAGAAGCAAAACTATCTCTATTTACAGATGATATATTTTTTCATATAAAAAATTCTAGCAAGTATATTTTTAAAAATGTATTAGAACTAACGAAAGAGTTCAGCAACATTGAAGGATACACCATCAATATATGAAAATGATTAATAGTATCATTTCTAAACACTAGCAATGACCAAGCTGGAAATGAATTTAAATAAATGATTCTATTTATAATAACATCAAAAAATTGAAATACATTTAACAGAAGTATATGATTATAATCTAAAAGTGATTAAAAAGACCTAAATATCTGGAAAGATCCCTTCTTCATGTATTAGAAAATATAATATTGTCAAAGTGACAATACTCTTCAAATTGATCTATAGATTCAATGTAATCCCTATTAAAGTTCCAGCTGACTTTTTTCCTTCAGGAACTGATAAGCTGATTCCAAAATTCATTTGGAAATGTCTATGAATAATCAAAACAATCTAGAAAGGGAAGAACAAAATTGGAGGACTCAGAATTCCCTATTTCAAAGTTACTACAAAGCTAAGCAATCAAATAGTGTGCTGGGACTAACATTAGGATAGAAATATGAATCAACAAAATAGAATTAAAATCCAGAAATAAGCCTTTACATTCATAGTTAATTAATTTTCAACAAAGGGAGCCAACACTATTCGATGTAAAAAGCATGGTCTTGTCAACAAGTGGTGCTGGGATAACTGGACATCCACATACAAAATAATGAAGTTGAACCACTGCATTACATAATATGCAAAAATTAAAGCACAGTGGATTAAAAATGTAAGTGTAAGCTCTGAAACTATAAAATTCTTAGATGAAAAAAAAAAGGCTTAAATACTTGTGACCTTAGAGTGGGCAATAGTTTATCACATATAACACCCAAAACACAAGCAATGCAAGAAAAAAGATAAATTGGACATAACAAACAAAAATCAAACAAACAAGTGCTTCAAAAGACAGCATTAAGAAACTGAAAAAACAACCCATTGATGGGGTTCAGTATCCACTAACTACCCCAAAGTATTTAAACCTGAAGGAAATCGAGGAGACAGCAGAAGCAGGAAGGTCTCTCTGAGCTTCTCTCTATCCCTCTCCCATGAACCAAGTCATAAAACTTAGAAGGATTTTCTGGCTTCCCCAAAGCAGGTCTAAAACCGTTACGTGAGAGGTGTCCTCCACATATCTGGAGGAAAAGATTATCCTGATCTGTGAAAATGAAGAGATACAGAAAAATATCTAAGTGGGAATTATGAAGTTTCCCCTAGTTTATTACCATTAGAACATACCTTATGCCTTATCATATTTCTACATGACTATCCCCTCTATCGAAACTACTATTTTTAAAAAATCCTCAGATTTAACTCTTTATTTGTGTCTCCATTTCCTTACAAAGGCTCCCATGTCATATAACACTGATATTAAATAAATTTGTATGTTTTTCTCTTGTTAATCCCTGTTTTGTTATAAAGCCCTTAGCCATGAAACTAAGATGAATAGAGGAAAAGATATTTTTTTCTTCTCCTAGGCTACATAACAGGAGAAAATGTTTGTAAATCATATATTCGATAAGAGGCTTGTATGCAGAATACTTAAAGAATTCTTACAACTCAACAATAAAAAGATAAATAACCAAATTACAAATAGGCAAATATTCTGAATAGACATTTCTCTAAAAACGATATATGAGTGATTGATAAATACATGAAAAGATATTCAACATTATTATCCATTAGGGAAATGTTGAGTTGTAAGAGCCTTTTATAAATTCTGGACATATTGTAATTAAATCTAAAAATCGCATTTTAAATTACAAATAATAAGCAATGTTAACTGCCTTTCATAGAACAGCAGTAGTTTTTAAACTTAATTATGCATATGCATATGAGTTCTCTGGGTAGGGGGTGCAAAAATACATGTTCTCAAATTATAATAACAGACATCAGGATATAGGAGAGGAAGAGAGGGTCACAAGAGAAGAAAGAAAGAAAGAAAAAATATTTTTGTTTCCAACAAGTCTTTTTTCTTCTTATTTAGTATATATTACAATGAAGATCATTTTGTACAATACTGTTTTTAAAAATAAACCAGAATGTCTTCAAGTATTATTTTATGTCTCTCACATACTTTCAATAAATTCAAATGAGGCTATACGTATCATGCATTTATTCATATTTCAAATACTTACTGAGCATCTTTAAGTCTAAGATGCTATGTTTGATTCTGAGTCTAACATTAAATAACACACTTCGTGAAAACTATGTTTTAATTATTTCTAATTATATAAGAGTTCACTAACTAAAATAAAATACTTTTATTAATATTTTGGTTTTATATTGGCAAAATATTGAAAATTCAATTAAGTTAATGAAGCTTTCTGTTTTCAAAATACTATTTACTCTTCTAGTGAAAAAAATGGCTACATAAGTTGGAAAAAGAAACAGTGAATTCATCACACCAGTATCTATATAATATAATCACAAATTATTTTACATACACACACAAAAATACACATCTTTAAAACTAAGTATGGCGGCATGCCATCCCAATTGTTGTGAATTCTTAGATGTTAACTGAGAGATGAGTCATATTTTAAGAAGGGAATTGCAGTGAAGAGGGATTTTCATCCCCTTTTCTATATATTTTACAATCGTTTGAATTTTTGCAACAAGCATGATTGATAAAATGATTGATTGATTTCAAAGTATAATTTAAAGAGCATGGCTTTCTTATTTCTGTAATTAAAAATCATGGCGAGATTACAGAATGACAAGCATCATAATTACAGCTGTGCTCTATTTTTTTCCTGATGAGCCTTAGAGGATAGATTAGTAGGGGGGGAAAGCAATAAAGGCAAATTTTCTTGATCCAGGGGACTAATGGTGAGACTGGAAAGAAGTGGGGACCACTGCACTACTGGGTATCTACCCAAAGGAAGTCATTTTATCAAAAAGACACTTGCACTCAAATGTTTACTGCAGTACAATTGACAATTACAAAGATATGAAATCAACCTAAGTGCACATCAACTGATCAGAGGATAAAGAAAATGTGATATATACGTATATACCATGGAAAGCTACTCAGCCATGAAAAAGAATGAAATAATGTCATTTGCAGCAACTCGGATGGAACTGGAGATGATAATTCTAAGTGAAGCATCTCAGGAATGGAAAAACAAATACCACATGTTCTCACTTATAAGTAGGAGCTACACAATGGGTATAAATGGTCATAAAGAGGTATAAGGATCATTAGAAACCAAGAAAAGGGGAGGGTGGGAAAGTGAGGGATCAGAAATTAGTTATCAGAAACAATGTACACCAGTGGTCCCCAACCTTTTTGGCACCTGGGACTGGTTTCATGGAAGACAATTTTTCCATGGAAGGGGGTAGGGGGATATTTGGGGATGATTCAAGCACATTACATTTATTGTGACGTCAAACCTCTCTGCTAATGATAATCTGTATTTGCAGCTGCTCCCCAGCTAGCATCACCGCCTCAGCTCCACCTAAGATCATCAGGCATCAGATCCTCACAAAGAGAGTGCAACCTAGATCCCTCACATGCACAGTTTACAGTAGGGTTTGTGCTGCTATGAGAATCTAATGCCCCTGCTGATCTGACAGGAGGCAGAGCTTATGCAGTGATGTGAAGGATGGGGAGCGGCTGTAAATACAGACGAACCTTTGCTCTGCTTGCTTGCTGCTCACCTCCTGCTGTGTTCCCAGTTCCTAACAAGCCACAGACCAGTACCAGTCCACAGCCTGGGGGTGGGGGACCACAGATGTACATGATTCTGATGATGGGTACATTATAAACCCTGACTTCACCATTATACAACTCATCCATGTAACAAAAACCCCCTAAATCTATTGAAATTGTACCCCCTAAATCTATTGAAAAAAAAAGGAATACAATAAAATAAATTAGAAATTTTGGTTTTTAAGATGATGTGTGTGCAATATCTGTGAGCAAAGAGACACAAGGGCAGGACATTTAATTTTTTTTAATTGGTTTATGAAGACAGACTAGGGCAGATAATTTTTTTCTATTTTTGATTGGCTTGTATAAGATATCAAGAGAAAGAAGAGGAAAAAGAAAGAAGAGTCAACCTTTAAGACAGTGAGTGCCTATAAATCATTTGTTAACCTGAGTATTCTATGGTAAATTTAGAAGTTAAGGTATAAAGAATTCACATATAAATAGGTATATAGTTTCTGTGACAGCTCCTGGTTTTATGGTATACTTGCATTTATATGTTTCTTTTATGCCTTGTGTTGTAATGGCAAATGAAAGAAAAACACACTAATTTACACTCATATACTCTCACGCTCACATAGCTGCATGTAGAAGGAACAGTTTGTAATAAAATTGACATCTCTAAAGTCATGAAGAGTTTTCTCCTTCCAACTGAATTTATATGCATAGAGTTGATATTTCAGATGTTATTTTTGTGGTGAGATAGTCTTTTGGGACTTCAGCTACTGGGGATAAAAGGAGTGTGATGTTGATAGAATTCAAAATGCTGTTTGAAGAGGCAAGCAAAAGTGGATCTCTCTTATTACCTTCAGAAAAATAGTGGAAAATAGCAATCTTATGTCAATTATATTAAATATACTTATTCTTATATTTTCAGCACAGGGCTTTGAAATTTTAACAAGATTTATATGTAAATGATAAGTTATCATGATACTTTAATAGTATCAACACATCAGAAAAAGATAATTACCATCTTATATTTTCAACCATCCTTGGAAAATTTAAAATATGCAGTTGGGCTTAGGCATTTGGTAGTTGTCTAATATGGAACATATTTAAATATAAATGCTTTCTAAATACAAATCATTGACAGTTAAATATGCAATGATTCACAAATAAATATTCTGGCCTCCAAAAATCTGCTATATATGTGTGTATCAACATCTATCATCAGTCATAAAAATCTAGGAATTGATTTAAATATATTTACCAAATGGCAACAATGAATTAAGCTAAACTTAATAATAAATATGCAGATCACACAATACTCAGGGGTTAAAAAGAGTGTATATATCTAATTTTAACACAAAGTTGTTACCATCTTAGCAATATATCTATAATAAATTCAGTTCCATGTTGACCTCTAGTAATGACATATACCTGTGTAAGTACTATTCATTTTCATACTAGCTAATAAAGAAATGGCCAATATCTGTCAGCCAAAATGAGCAAAATATTGGGAAAACATTAAGTAAGATGTAAATGTAAAGCATTTCCCTGGGATCTAGGCATACAGTTCTGTTCTTTTCCTTGGCAAAAAGTGATATGCATTCAGCAAATGCTTATGGAGGTCTGACTCTAAGTAGGAAATGATCTATACACTGGAGGACAGGCAAGGTAACTGTTCTGCACAATTTTTGTTCTTATAGATGAAGAAATACAATTTATAAGAAAAAAGAAAAGATACTTTCAGCTAAGGATAAGAGTATGATGAACAAAAAGATAGTGCGGGTGTGTATGCTTGCGTTTGCATGCAATATGTAGGACAGGACAGAGGGGGCGATTTGAGGTTTTATCTAATGATGAGAAGTAGCCAGCATGTAAAGATGGAGGTGAGCGAGGAATGCGTGGGTAAATGCCTTGAAATTGGAATGAGCTTGGCATGACTGAAGGAACAGAAGAAGGTCAGTGTTCATGGAAAACTGAGAGAAGGAACGAGGAGGAAGAGATGAGAAGGAAAAGGCAGGTAGGTCCCGGCTACTCTTCACTGTTTGGAATTACTAATCTTGTTGAACACCAAACTAAGTTCTAGGGTGAGATAGTATGATCCTCACAGGAATACACAGTTACTAATCTTAGGAAGATTTTTAACAAAAAGTTTGTGAATGCAACAGCAAAGCTTCTAAATCTCCAGCTAGCTAGTCAATCTTTAAATTTAAATACAGTTATATGAAAGTAAAGTAATAACGTGCACATACTGGAACTTTGTCCAAACGTATATAGGCTCAAAGGCAATTTTTAGTATTGGCAGACTTATTTTTCCAAGTTATTCCCTTAATCCATTGTAGTCAGTCATTTGTTACATTTCCTTAACTCTATCATGAACTTTACTCTAAGTACCTGTTCAAATGGTAACGGTCAATATTCAGAGTTCCTTTATGTGTGATGTCATTTAAAATTTTTGGTAAATTTTTTATTCTAGATTTTCTACTAGGAATATCTGAGAGAAAAAAATCAGTGATATACTTTCCCCTTTTCCAGTTCACTTTTCTATCTCTAATCACATGATAGAGTGGGGTGCAGTCCCATGATAGAAATATGGAAGAGCCCAAGCTGGAATTTTATTGTAACATTTTAAACTGCAAAACAGTAAAAGAAATTGTGGAGTCAATTGAGGAATCTAATGGTAGACTTGAGAGCTGTATAAATAACTGTCTGATCTAGGTATTGACCTGGTTATGAGATAACCACGTGCACCAACCCATGAAGCAAAGCAAGACCTCAACGCTGAAGGCATTCTGAAACAGCTCCAGGGGAAATCAATCTTCCTTTTCTCACACACTCTACCTTGCCTCGCTGCCCTGCACACACTTCCTAACTTACTCGCGAGATTATACTCGGGTTAATGTTATTCACACTTTTAAAATCACCAGAGGCTTTTGCTCTTGTATACATGAAAATTAACTGGGTATAAACAAGCCATTGTTTAAAAGTGTCCGTTCAGTGTCCCATTTCTCGGTCTACCTTCTTGTGAGCAGTATCTTCTTGAAGTTCTCTTCTCTTCGTTTCAGGGACTGTGTATTTCCAAGGCCCCTTGTTCTTTTCTCAGTTTACATCTCATCTCCAAAACTTCCTGCTCTGACCCCAACCTCCCTGCCTCCCCCGCCAACCCTGTGTCTCTCTTCTACTGGCATTTCTTGAATCCGCTGGATTCCAGCATTTTTTAATAATCACTCTTTGGCCTTCTTTTATTGCACATCAAATCTTTTTCTCAGAGATTAACTATAAAGTCTTCAACTCTCATCTGCAAAGTTTCATGTAGAAAAAGTCTGCCATGTCCAATAACAGAAAGCTCATCTCTGCTGCAATTTATTTCTCCACACATTAACAGAGCTCATAATCCATATCGAATAAAATTAAGTAAAACTGATATCTGCTTCCAACATGCCTCTCTACAGGCATTTCCTTAATCTACTAAATTCAAGAATTAGAAATCATTTCTTACTCTCTTCTTTATCACAATTAGTATTTGCCATTTATTAATTTTACTTTGAAATGTTGCCCACAATTTCCAGTTCTAATATAATCTTAATTCAGACATTTATCACCTCATTTCAAATTATTATATTGGTCCAAGAGGTAGATTTTTGGACTCACTTTATCCTGTCTATTCTGGTTTATCAATTACTAATATTCCAAGCATGCACATTCTGCTTTCACCATGACCTGACAGTACTTCAAAGCATTCTCAAGTACTAGGTTGCATACACTTGAGCATCAGAGCATACTGCAGGCATCAGGATTGAGCATCAGGAACAGGGGAAGGTAGCTATGAGTCTGCAATCAACGTATTAATCTCAAACTGACAGTCGAAGCACGATTCCAATTTTGAATATGTGAGGTAGGTTGGTATTCAAATATCCACGATAATTACAGGGCATCTGCAGGACTAAAGATTAATTTTAGGGGCAGTAATATATCCCTCTCACAGCTTCCTCCCCCTCATATTTATGGGTGTGAACATAATTTTTCTCTGTAATTCTTACCCCTATTTCTAATGCAATTGAATCTTCAAAAAGATAGCTTCCATTTATGTCTTTATTATGTACATATATATGATTTAGGAGAAAGGACTAAACTGATGTTGTTATTCACGACAGTGTAATTAATAGTGTTTGTATGAGTGAATTGGAAACAGAGGCATAAAACCAAAAAGAGGAGAAATTCTTTACTGTCTTAAAGTAGGTCAGCAGCAGAATACAAATAAACTTGCAAGACACAGGGGCATAATAAGGGCTGTGTGGTATTTTTTAAACAGGGTAGTCCAATATTAAGAGTCTCTCTGATGTGGGTCAGAATTCCCAAACTGTACAGATTTCAAAATGTATTTATAATATTGCCTATAAGCAAACTGGGTTCCAAATAGTTTTCTGGGGCTTCCAGGTAGAGAGAAGGAGGAGTCAGAGGGAAGAGGGTGAGAGGAAACTCCAGATTCCCCACTCTACCTTCAAAATTGCTACCATTTTTGCTTTACATGTTGAGGTTTTTATAAAACTCAATTGAAGAGTTGAATTTTCTTCAAAATTCAATTGAAGAAAAATAAATTCCATCTCATTAAAAAGAAAAGATGAATGATCAAAGACATTAATTACTAGGAACTTTTAGAAATGTTTTCTGAATAATGTTGAAAATTGGTTAAGAAGTTTCTAAGATTTAGATTGAACTTTTGCTCTCCAGGATTTATGTTGTTGCATTCCCATGATGTCAATAAATTTACCCATAATTTTATTTTCCTTTTCTTTCTGTTTATGTATGAAACTTCTGGAGATAACAAATGTTCCTTTTATTTCATGTTCTGCGATTGCTTTTCATGTTCAAATACTATGCTATTTTCAGCTCTAGTACAAGACACTCATACATACAGTGTGCTAAAAAAAGGTCGAGGGCCCCGAAATGTAACTTATCCTCATTAATCACTGTAAATAGGTTTCTAAAGATGTAATGACACCTCAGAAGGTAATTGAGAAAAGAATTTCATTTTTTTGTCTCAAAATTCCCAATGCATGCTTGGTCCTGATCCCTACACCAAGAATCAGTGAACATTGGTAAATGACCTTACAGGAAGGGCACAAAATTACCTCTGTAAAACGAGAACGCATTTAAAATGATTCTCCTGTTTATTTAATGACAAAATTAAAATACACAACATCTTGTTATTTGTCTCAGATGCATCCCTCAACTCAATTTAAGAAAAACTGGAAAATCAGGCAGACTCGTCCTCAATGCTCCCAGTCTGTGCTTATACACTTCTCCCTCTTTCTGTGATGGAGCCTTTGAGGAATCATAATACCTTCTTGGCCCTTTGACTGCATACCTGCCACTCCCACATGTGACACCAAAATCTGCATTTAGTCTTCTACTGAAATCAATGTTCATAATCAAAATATTATAAAATATCTAGGGAGGGGTTAAAGTGTTTCACTTCCCAGGAATGTCTGCATTTTTTAATAACAAAGTTTATGCTATAGACGTAGAAGGTCCTAGAGTTTTTAACATTAAATGAGGTAAATCAAATACTTCTGTAAAGCTGAGTCTAAGATTATACAGAATGGTGCAAACTGTGGAAACTCAAAGAGTTAGTGGAAGTTTTAAGATACCATGTCAAATAAAAATCACAAGTGAAGTTCAAATACAAGGCATGGTTATACCCTATACCTGACAAATGCTTCTCACTGGTTCCCAATAGATCATGCCTCTTCTAGTGAAAAGATGTGGCTTATACAGCAAACCCTGCCGATATTCTTTAACATAGCTCTAGGATATAACAACAACACGACAGATATTAATGAGAATTTTCTTAAGAGTTTATCATGTGCCCAACATGTGTCAGATGCTTTTTGCATAATATCTCAGTTCTCATAAATGACCCGTTATACAATGTGTTTTCATTGTTCCCCTTTGCATAGACAAGGAAAAGAGGCCCAGGGTTACCAAATAACTAGTCTATGGTCTCAAATTAGAATACATCAGAAATAGAATTTAAGCTTGGATCTGTTTGGTTTCAAATTACTCAAATTACTTCCAGTTTCTTCAAATTACTCTTAAACACCATGTCTTCCCTAATAATTTCTCTGACCACTTCAGATTACAAACCACCACTGAATTCCTGCACTGTGGTGTGTCACTCAGTATCTTAGCTTCCCACATAGATTTTTCTGCTTCTGAAGGGCAATGTGCATGTATATCCAGCAATGTGAAAAAGTGTTAGTGACTTGTAAAAAGATCACCTAACTTCTTTTTTTATTATTCTTTCAAAATATTAAGAGGGTAGAGATGTTTTAGGTTACATGGATCACTTTTGTAATGCTTGAGTCCTGGCTATAGGTATGCCCATCACCTAAATAAAATGACTTATTATAGACTATTGACCTAAAGTACCTTGATTCTTTACAAGTAGGGTCACATTGACACTGATTGTTGAGGGAAAGAGGATAACTTAGCTTGGAAGAGAAGTGATACAGAGGCAGGTACTGCTATTTTGCTATAATGTTATCTTCTGTGATACTGGAGTCTATGTGATAAGAATCAAAAACAACTCACTAAAGAATAGTGTGTTAAAAAGAAATTGAACTTTTCTTGGTTAATCCAATAATTCATTACTCATTTTCCAAATGCCATGATGACTCTCATATATGATTTTTATTTTTTGAAAAGTGCAGTTTTTTATTGCCCAGAGCTCTATTTGCCTTTAGCAACTATATTACACAAGTAGAAATTATCCTCAACTTATATTAGGAAAATATTCTCTACCACATAAGTGGAATTGAGTTGACTATTCAACATGAACATGAGGCATTTTTTTCATGTTGCATCAATATATAAATTTTAATTGTATGTTTTACAACTGTTTATATTTTATTTGCATTTTATTCATTTAGTAAGTACTTTTTCCATAATTTTTGAATACATAATTCCATATTAGTTATTATATATTGAATTATTAAATAATTAGAGACATGGTTTCTAAACTTGAAAAGTCAACAATGCATTTAGAGACAAAAGCTATGTGTGAAGAACTAATATAATATAGACTGGCCTGAGGAGTTTGGTCGTATCAATACATAACATTGCTTATACATAAACAACCATAAATTTAAAAACTAAATAATAAACTATCAATAATATTACTCATGGAAAGCTTAAAGGCTAAAAACTTTTGAGTAACTAGAAAATATAGCATTGGTTGTCATAAACTTCCTTAGTTGGAAAAATAGTTGAATACATGTTCAGTGCAATATCATTGATTTGTAACAATAAAAGTTTATTGATTCTCACAGACATCTTCAAGAAAGGACAGAAAGAACTGTTATGTCTGCCTTGTCATTGATTTCATTTTTTCTATTCCTTAAATATAAGACTATAATCCCATCAAATACACTTACTCTTTTATGATCTTTTAATTCTCAAAATAACACAGACTTTTAATATAAATATTTATGATTAGATGCATAGGTAGAATTGAAATAAGTATTTTATAGACCACATATCATAGCAAACTGGACTATTTTTTTTAATTGCTAAGTATTATTTGTCAATATGTACTAAATGAAGTGACATAATTTTGAGCAAATTTCTTTCTAATTGAGTTTATTTAACATTTTATCCTCTTCCCCAAAAGTAAAAAAGACAACTATTAATAATAGATCTCAGATACTCTGCTTTATTGAGTTGAACACACATTGCAGCAGAAGAGAATATTTTTAAAACATAGATTTCATCTAGCCATTCTCTTGATTATAATCATTCAATGTTTCCTCCATCTATTAAATAAAGTAGAACTCAAAGCTGGGCATTTAATCCTGAAGTTGCATAGACCTTAGAGGTCATCTTCCCTGAGAGTCTACCTCATGTAGATGTCACCTCTGCATTTCCTTAAAACAAAGCATGAGCTCAGGGGAAGTAATTTGCAGGTGGGTGGTGATGAAAGCTCTCATCACAAGTTTGGCAGGGGGCTATCCAAGCTCTTTTCACATATAATCATCTCTTTGTGCTTGAATGATGCCCCCACACTAGAGCAGAAGGAATCTGGTGACTCTGGAGTGAGACAAAACATTACCTGAATTCAAAGTCTTAAAGGGTCACATACTATGGCAGAGACTAGATATATAAATACATCCTAAAACCTTTTCCTCCTCTTGCTGTGCACAAAGCCCAGTTGCATTTCTCAGCTTCTCTGGCAGTTAGACATGGCCATGAAAGTAATTTCGAATCAAGCTGAGTGAGAATGATCTGTATTGTATTTAGGTCTTCAAAACCACCCAAACATAGTCCTCCATATTTTCTTCATTCACTGGCAAAATTCCAAGGCCCCAGAAGCCATGAAGGATGGAAAAGGCACAAGATGAAGGAGACTGTGTCTCTAGATTACCATGATTTGAATAGGTAGTTGCTGATCAAAGAGTACAAAGTTTCGATTAGACAAGAGGAATACAATTTGAGATCCATTGTACAGAAGGGTGATTACAGTCAATGATAACATATTGTATATTTCAAAAAAAAAAAAAAAAACAAAGAGTAAACATCAAATATATCACCACAAAAAATGTTAAGCGAGGTGATGGATATGTTAATTAGCTTGATTTAATCATTCCACGTTCTGTACATATATCGAAACATCACATTATACCCATAAATGTAATATATGATCATGACTTATCAATCGAAATATAAACATGAATTAATATATCTCAATAATTTAGTACATATGTGTGTATATATGTATAAGTACTATTCATAACCTCATAAATTAATTAAGATACTGAATGCTAATAGGTTTTTGACAAATATTTCAATTCTCCATTCTTTTCTTCTCCTTTATTGTATCTCTCTGGCCTTAAAATAATTCTCTAATGTCTTTATTACTATGCACACTGACATTCCAAGTATCTGTAAGATCCAGGTACTCCAGCACAATCTAAGCTTCCTAGTATTGCAGTTCCTCCTACTTAGCAGAAGTTGTCCTGTCAAGTGATCAGCTTTACCTCAATGAGAATAAGAAATAAATAATCTGTTATAATAAAATTTTTAACAAATAGTTGGCATGATTTGGAAGCAGCAGGACAAAGGGGATCCAAATCAAAGGATTTTAATTTGAAGCATGACAAATATTGATAGCATTATTAATACAAAGAGTGATATAGATAAATAATTTGCATGTGGGTGGTGATAATGGCTCTGATATTTAGACATAATGATTGATTTGCAAGCTGAAGGAACAAAATATTTAGAAAGGAGCACACACAAAAAAAGGTCTGAAACTTGGGAAGACTGATAATTAAAGTACTGAAGTGAATGATGTATCGAAAAAAACTATGAAAAAAGGAGATCAATGAAGACAAAATATTTCATCCAAATAAGTGATTAAATTTAAGAGTGACAGAGGATTTCCAAGTTTTTATAATTTTCTAACTTTTGAGGATACACATAGGGGTGCTGGATAGAAGGGTGTTTTTAACCACTCAGATCACACACACACAGCAAAATTTAACAATCTTATTGTTAAACATTTAAGAATAAAGAATGTCAGTCAATGGTCAATCAGGAAAGCAAAGCTATGCTAGGTATTTCAAAAAGAAAGTGATTTAATAGTGGATATCAAGTCCTTACAAGACCACTCAAGACATTGGAGTAATGAGAACTAGGGTCTTGAAAATCCGATATGCTATGAAAACTTGACATTGAGTGCTACGGTTTGAATGTATTTGGCTTTCCAAAATTCATAGGTTGGAACCTAATACCCAAGACCCAATACCCAGTTAAGAGGTGTGGCCTTTTGGGAAGTGATTAAGTCATTTGGGCCTTATCCTCATGAATGGATTAGAGTTACTATAAAAGAGGTTGAAGGGAACACCCTAATGTCTTTTTGCCCTTCTACCTTCCACCATGTGAGAAAGCAACAAGGCACCATCTTGGAAGCAGAGAGAGAGCCTTCACCAGACACTAAATCTGCTGGCACCTTGATCTTGGACTTTCCAGTCTCTAGAACTGTGATAAATAAATTTCTGTTGTTTATAAATTACCCAGTCTAAGGTACTTTGCTATAGCAGCAGAAACATAGTAAGACATTGAGTCATGTAAGATCATTTGGGAAAATAAGATTGGGAACCCAAAAACAGAAATGAAGTTCTACATACAATCTGAGTCATAAAATACATCTAATAAGTGAAGTAAATATCAATGACATCTATATGATTGTCAACAATGAGATCTGCTAGTTAAGAAAACTGGGGTATCTGAGGGGAATACTGTGGAATGCTATTCCCATCAACTGCAAAGCATTCTCTTTGTATTATTTCTTATTTCTATTCCCTTAATATTATTGTTAATAGCAGTAAGAATACATTATTAATAATTATATATATAAGTAGTGCAATGGAAACTAGAGGTCAAAATAATGACCCTATAGTAAAAAGACACTGAAGTGATTACTGAATCATCAAAGAAAAATAGATTTGGTTTTAATATAGTTTTTATATATAGTACACCTTGATTTACTATAAATCATTTGAAAAACAGAACATTATATTCATTCACCAAACAACCTGAAACAGAAAGACCAATTAAATTCAGAAATTTAATTGAGAAAGCTCAATTAAAATTTAATTTTAATTTTTAGGAGCAATTTTCTTTAATAGGGGATCTGTTAAATAAATTACATGCTGTAGCATTCAGCCTTCAAAAGAAATAATGGTAATAGCAATAAGAAGCATTTATTGAGAGTGCTTACTTTGCATAACACAGCTTGTTAAGTGCTTTAATTGCATTAATTCAACAAATAATTTATTAGTAATATTAATAGTAATTATATTAATAAGATTTTATAATAATATAATAAAATCTATTATAATAAATGAAGATATTTCAATAAAGGAAAAGATAACAGCAAATTAGCTTTAGACTGAAGATTACATAATACTAAATGATTATTTTGCAGCAATTTCATATAAATCATGGGACATCCTCATTCCATGCAAGTGGATTCTGTGTTGTTTTGAATTGCATGTTCTAAAACAATTTTGCTAATTTTTTTAACTTTACACTCTAAATAAATACTCGATTGCATATTCCTTTAATTATAACACAAGAAAATTAATCATCACTTATAATAAATTCATAATAAACATTAAATATATTATACACAAATTTTAAAGCTGAAAAAGAACTCATCATAGTCCTCAATTTTTCAACTCAAAAATGCTTAAATAGGCTAGGATACTTAGAATCCATTAGACATGTGGTTCCCAACCACTGGTTGGAAGCCTGTTAGGGACCGGCGGCAGAGCTCTGCTGCCCTCCCGGTGCGCCACTGCCCAGTTCCTGGAAAAATTGTCTTCCATGAAACTGAAGAACCTGGGGGCTGCACAACAGGAGGTGAGGGGGCGGGTGCGAGAGTATTTACAGCCACTCCCCTTTGCTCTCATCACTGCCGGAGCTCCTCCTCCCCCAACGGGTCTGTAGAAAGCTTGTCTTCCATGAATCCGGTCCCTGGTGCCAAAAAGTTTGGGGACCGCTGCAAATATTGATTTCTGTTATAAATAGAAACTATTTCAACGTACAATTATCCTATTTTGTCATCAGAAAGAAATGCTAACAAGCACCACATGTACTCACCATCAAATTGGTAGTGACTGAACATCACATAAGTGTACATATAAGAATAGCATCTATTGGATGTCGGGCAGGGAGGGAGGGGGAAGGGGGAAGGGCGAGGGGGAGGAGGGGACGGATATATGCATACACAAAGGGTGCAATGCGCACCCTCCGAGAGATGGACATGCTTGGGACTGGGACTTGGGGGGAAGGGGGGGCAAGGGCATCATACGTAACCTAAACACCTGTACCCCTATAAACAACAAACAATAAAAAAAATATATATATATAAATTGAAATGAGAAAAAAAATTTCAATTGTGATCAAAGAATTCTTATTCCATATAGATTCCTATAGAGAATGTTATGACATCAACTGTTTTGGAGGAAAGTTTATGTTTAAAGTTATCTTACATCCTTCCATTTCATTCTACTTTCTCATTTGTAATTAATCCTATGAAATGTTCCCTTTGCCATATGTATAAGAATTCCCAACAGACTTCTTCATGGTCATTATCTGCATCCCTGACCATATATAACCTTTTACAACGACTGTAAATAGCTAAACCACCTTTGTAAGTTCGGAGACAACGAATCAATGCATGATAAATAATACTATTCCACTTTTGACTAAAACATAGGAGTTTAAAGTGTTTCACATTATTACTAGCAAGAAAAAACAGAAAATTTTCTGCCTTTGAAAACAGATGTTAGTTTGTCTTCTTGACAGAATGTAAGTTCATCTACAGAGGCATTGAATACATTTTTAATAAAATATTTTTCGTGATAATCTAACCAGGCCTTTTAAAAGTAAATGCAATAAAAAAATACTTTATTCATATGTATTTTCTACATAAGTATTTAAATGATTTAATTTATCTACAAAGGGTTAAGTAGTGAGTATATTGGGTACAAAGAGAAACTTTGTTCCTATTACACGTTCTTGAATAAGAGAGACAGATTTGCATTTGAATAAATATATTAAAAGGTGTGCATTTGCAGTGGTATAGGAACAAACACAGAAAAAATTAGAAATTAATTATGATGGTGTCCCCATGTTGGTAGTTGATGGTGGGTAGGGGGACAACAAGAAGAGTATAACTGACAAAAAAAAATTATGGATGAAACAACATTTAAACTGGGTCTTGGTAAATGAGTAAAATACATACAGCAAATGTATGTTAATCACAAAAGCATTCCATGTTGACTGAACGTCATGGGTAAGGTCTGAACACTTTAATGTATATAATTTAATTAGAGACTAAAGATTGATGCATATAAGGGTCAGGGAAAGAAATGAAATCAAATACTAAAATATTGGGTCTAGCTATAGACAACCCTGAGTGCCAAAATAAGACATTCATAATTGATTAGATATGTAAGAAGGAGTAATATAGGAATATTGAAAAAGAAACCTGACCAGCAAGAGAAGATGAAAAGTCTATTGGAATTTGCAAGAATGATCTTGAAAGATTATTTCGACATTCTAAGACAAAATGAATCTCTAAACTAAAGGGAACTTGTTATAACAGATGCCAGATAACTATTGATATAACTCTAGCACATTCTTAAAGCCAATTTCTTCGAAAGAAACTTATTCAAGAGAACAAACATGCTAAAGAAAATAATAGATTACAGGGAAGGCTAGCTGAAGAAATTATGTTTTTACTTTGGATGCTACTTTTTTCTTTTTTTACAATATGGTAATTATCAATTATGTTATCAATTATTTACGGTGCACCATAAAAAGAGAAAAAGACAAAAGTGGTTTAGGTTTACCTATAAATTAGCATACAAAAACAACATGAGCATTTTTATGTGCTATCTCCCCTAGCAACATGTCAAAAAGGCCACCTCTCTTTCAAGTATTTGCCTGTAAAAGACAGAGGAAACAAGTTCTCATCAAGAAAGGTTTTTCTTTCTCCTACAGCAACATTAATTACGTTGTTGGCTGGAACCAAAAGAATGAGGAAGGCAAAGGCAATCTGATTCTCATCTTGTTTAAACTTGTCAGTTCCAAAATGAAGTCAAGAGTTAGGAAAAATGGAGGTCTTCTTCTTCATTTACAGATAAATGGGAAGTCCAGCTCCTGAATTAGTGTTATTATTATTATTTTAAAAGGAGGGACACTCACCGGCAGGCACTCATTTCTTTTAAAAAGTATTGCGAATTCTCATTCCTTAAACCGGCACCCAGAGACTAGCGGTGTGGATGTATTTCATCAGAAGACACTCGCATCCTCAGCACTGCCATGCAGTCACCAGTGTGCCTTTGACCCCCTGCTGAGAGCAAATGTATCTCTAAAGAGCTTCAGAGTTGCCAAGACCTAAACACAAATTTTCAGGTTGAACTTTTGCTTCAGCCCAGTGTTCTTACTTCTTAGCTCTGCTATTTCATATGGCTTGTTAGACAACCCCAAAGAGAAACTGATTTCGACAAGCATCTATTTGTTAGCACTCTGACTCCCAAAATGCTCTTAGTATGTTATACATAATCAGAGCAGGGAAGGGAGGGGAGGAGGGCAAAGCCCAGGAAAGAGCAAAGGTAGACGAAGTGTGAATCAGTAGATCACTCAGCAATGGGAGGGTTAGAGAGCGCAGCATCCAGATGTGAAATGAAGAAGCTGAGAGGGCAAGAGGTATGGGATTTGCACCCGAAATAAAACACATTCAATGTGCTAGGCAGAGCAATTGCAGGGAGTTTAAACACAGACCCTGCTCAGTCTCCGCCCCCACTCCAACCCTGCCCCTTGAGTTGTAAATCCATGACATTTTTTTCTTGAAATAAAGGCTTGCATTTAATCAGGTATTCAATGATATGAGCAGAAAGAAAAGGTTTTTTTCTATTTCTCTAATAGACTTTTTTATCCCAAAGAAAGTAAATAGATTCAAACAATCTCTTCTTAAAATTAGCTGAGACAATGCTATGCATGAATGATTCATGTATTTCACCATATTCCACCCTCTAGTGCACATCCATATGACTCTGATTGCTTACATGAATTTTCTGGATTAGGAATATTTTTAAAGTGTGTTATTAAAAAGTTGGTTTAAATGTCAATTTTTTTTTTTTTTTTAACAGAGGCTTAGATGCACTAGTGAGTGTTGACTTTATGGAAAAAGAAAATATCACCCGAAGCAAGACGTGCAGTTTGTTCTATTCACCAATGCTCTGCTCACAGCTTTGATGTGACACTCCAGCAAGAAGCAAAGGCGATATCACTTCCTAAATTCAGGTTAGGGGACATGAGAGATAACAGTTTCTCCATTATCTTCTTCATAACCTGAGTCTTGAAGGTCAGTTAATGATGGCAAACAGACAGGAAAAATTAAAAAAAAAAAAGAAGAAAGAAAGAAACAACCAAACAAAAAAAACCCCAGCAGAACCAAAACCAACAAAAAGTTTTATTGTCGATTTTTAAAAAAAAATAACTGGTTCTGATAAGTAACAAAGAATCTTGATTTTTAAAAAAGAAAGTGCATTTGCCAATTTTTCTAATCTCTTTAAAGTTTTTCAATAGTTCTAAATTAAATCCCTTTCACCCTTATCTCTTTATCCATCAGAAAATCCGAAGGGTATTTGGATTCAGACATCCATTGAACCAAAGATCTTTCATTACACAGCACAAACAGGCACTTTTATTGAACAAGAACCCAATTACTTAACCCAGCTTCAGGTTTCATTCTACCCTGTGGCGTCTACCCTGACAGAGGCCTACTAATCTCTTCTGATGGACGTTGCAACATATCAGTTCTGATACACAGAGATGATTCCTAACCTTCTTGTAGAGAACCAATGATTAAATAAACTGAGATGCCCATCTCAGCTTCTGTGGACCAATGAATAACAATGAGAAAAGGCATATATGGGTCCTTTTCTCCTCTGTGTAAGGCATGCTCAGGGAGAAAAGAGGAAAGGACTATGTGCTCTGAGAAAATGACCAGCATTTACCAAAGCCCTGCACTGACATTGCTTAATGTTCTTTCTAGTTTGTTTCTGCACTTTAAATTACTATCATACCCCTCATATTTTGCTACAAGAGAAGAATCAATTCCTGAGGCTCTTATACCTTTGCCGCTGCCATTTTAAAAAATGTATTGATAATGTTCATGACTTAACCTTTATGCCAGTAATTCTCAACACTGAATGTTTATTGCAATAACCTAGGAACTTCTAAAGAAGACTGAATCCTATCTCTAGAGGTTCTGATTTAATTCATCAGGGCTGGACATTATTACTTTTTAAAAGCTCTTCAGATGACTGTAATATATGGCTAAGTTTAAGAGGCATTACTGCATTGTTATTATATTTGAATAAAGAGAGATTTTAGAGATCATTTAGTCTAGCCTGAATTCCAGTGTAGGAATATATTAAAGAAAAACCTCTGAAAAGTTACATTGATGAACAAATTGTTACCTAAGGAAGTTCATTTCTTTGCTTTCCCTTTAACATTACATTTTTAGAAAAGGTCTTCAAGAACTTCAAGGTATCCATGTACAAGGCTGCTCATGACAACACTTTATGTTAACAAATAAACTCAATAATTTAATGTCTACAAATAAGGAACCAGAACTGGAAACACACACACACACACACACACACACACACACACACATACACATGGCAACGTTCAAAACAGGGAGTTAGGAAGATATCTTTGTGTCAAATATTTTAAGGATGTATCTTTGCTCATATATGTATACGTATATGTATAATACCATTTTGAAAATACTGTAAAGAGCGGTTTCTAGGAAGATATGTTTAGGATTTTATTTTTAAGTTATTATCTCCATTTTCTAATCATTTGTAAGAATTACTTTTATGTATTGCAATTAGAAGAGGTTATTTTGCTTTGTTAGGATAGCAAACCATTTGTTTTCCTTTTTTAAAGTTTTCAGTATCTTCCCAATATTTATATAAAATCTGCTACCCACACATTTCTTTGTGGCTACACAGAATGAAGTTACTGTCTTTGAGGTGATGATCTTAGCTCTTTGAAAGAACACAATAATATTTTCCCCTGGTGGAAGAAACTTAATGTCTTCAATTCTTATTCATATTCTTTCAACGACTGTGTATTATGCAGTTGGTATTAATATGCTAGTGTTAAAGAACATGGAAATAATTTTACAAGTTCCTGCCATTAAGAAGCTTGTGTTCTAATCATGCAGATAAAAATAAAAGCATAAAACTATCAATATCAACAATAAAAAATAATTTTAATACATGGTTAATTATGAACAGAGGAAATGGAAAGCATAGGGGGGAGTCTAGTCTCTCAAAAGTTTGGGCAGTAAATAGGAGAAGAATAAAATTGGAAAATCGGCATGAAGCATTTTTGTCGAAATTCACTTTTCAAGTTAATAAAACATTTATATGTGTTATTTTATTTCCGTTTGAGAACAGCCTCAGATATTATTAACCCCACTCCATAATTACAGATGTGGAGGCGTGTGATGTTATGGCTTTAAGATTCTCTACTTCTCTAAACATTCTCCAGTTTATCATCGATGTTGCTCTAAAATAGCCATGTCGATCAAGAACTGAAAATATTTTTTATATGTGGCGTGATCAGTGCAGAGGCAAGTGGCACTTCTGGGTTCGCCGATCTTGACACTGACACCTTTAATAATGTGGTCTGGAGTGGAAAGCTTGGGAAACAGTGTCATAGGAGGAGGTAGGTTCGTACAGGAACAAGCAGCTAAGCCTGCCTGGAAGAGTCAGTGAAGGCTTCAGAGAGGAGACAGTGTTGGCTGCAGCTCACATTTGAAAGACAAGGAAGAATTTTCCAGGAGCACAAACAGGGGATTCATTTCAAGAATTCTGTATATCTAGGCACTATGGGTTTTTTGATATTGTGTGGAGTTACAAGGACAGGAACAAAGAAACAAATGAGAGTGAGGTTAGAAAGGTAGACAGAAGACAGACCGTTAGTATCTTGGAAATTTGGATTTGACCCTAGTGGAAATAGAAATAAAAAAGAAATAGCTCACTTTTTTTGGTTCTGGAAAATACTTGTGTATTTGCAAGAAGCTAAAAAAGGACTGAAAGCATATATAATAGAGACTCTGACAGCTAAAATAAAATGTCCATGTAAATATAGGTAGCTGTTAAGTTGAAATGACAATTTATTACTTTTGTAATTTTTACTCCCTGTTGAGAACATAGTCATACACTTTTGTGAGGAATGATTGCCTTTTTCATTAAGTTATGCACAGATTTATAAGAGTCAACAGGTGCCTAATATGACTGCTTGTGGTTAGGATCACTTTCAAATTTGTTTTGACATAATATTTCCATCAGAACACTCTAAGTCAGTTAATAAAAAAAAAAAGGCATACTTCCATTAGAGATCATTTATTACAGGCTGTTTATTATGATTTCTTTGCTTCCAATTTCTTGTCAGATGAAAGGCCATTATCTCAGCTCCTCCTGAACAATTCTGAGCTTTAGTTTCTATAGAACGGATGTCTAGCACATATTCTAAAATTGGGGTCCCCACTGGGAACAACAGGAATCCACGGTAAAGAAAGAAAATATGCAGCAATGTATATGGCAAGAGATTTTTTCCCCTTTCTTAGTTTTAAAATTCTTTAAGATAGCATGCTGGTTTTCTCTAATGTGAATTATTCCTCAAAAGACACTCAAATAGGATTTTAAGCAATGTCCTATTCTCTGAAATGCTTATGAAATACTCCTTTTTGAGATTACAAAATTATGAATTAATAGGTAGTTTCAGGCAATGACAGAACAAAGCTATTTATTTTATATTCGGAATATGAGACCAGATTTTTGTGTGTGTGGTGTCTGGTGTTAGGGATTATACTGATTATTTTTATTTGATAGAGATCTAATTTCTAACATCAGTATGTAGATTAATTATTATTATTTTACGTATTATTGTCAAATTTCCTCAGCTAATAAAGCCATAGATGATGAAGCTGGCAGACTAAATCATTTTCTGGAGCTTTCAAGGTCAGTATGTCAATTAAGATTGTGGGCTAATTCATTAGTGCTGGAAAAAAAAATGAACATGCTGAGCTACAGGAGATTGCAAGTCTGGGATATCAAACATCTGTATTGACTTATGACAGGCTCAAGTTCTCTATTTTGTGAAGTGATTTAGAGGTACAAATTACTTTTTTAACTAATTTGACAAAGTTGAAAACTTTCTAAAACTACATAATATAGCATAGGTTGCTATATCACATAAATCAATGAACCATAGTACATATATAGAGCCAAATTCTGTAAGTACCGAAGTTTTGTGTTTCACTTAGAGGCAGCATGAATTTGTTTAATTAATTCATTCATTCATTTGACAAGGATTTATAATTTACTAAATATGTACTCTGCACAAGGTTCTGTGTCAGCCACTTGGGAGGCAAAACAGAAGAGGCAGCCATCGTCTTTAGCCTCACATAATTTATGAAGACAGATATGAAACAATTAAGTACACAATTAGTTGTTAATTATCTTTGGCATAAGTGCTATAAAGGGGAATTATTGCATGTTATAAAAGCATACAATCTTTTTTTTTTTTCAAATAGCTCTCACTTTTTATTTGTATTTTTATTTTATTTTATTTTTTTATTATTTGTTGTTTATAGGGGTATAGGTGTTTAGGTTATGTATGATGCCCTTGCCCCCTCTTCCCCCCAAGTCCCAGTCCCAAGCATGTCCATCTCTCGGAGGGTGCGCATTGCACCCTTTGTGTAAAAAGCATACAATCTTTATATAGCACCCTAAAAAGAAAAAATGTGGTCTAAATATATTCACAGATATAGATGTTAATTTATTAATTAAATAGAATTCAGTAAGTATTTACTGAGCAACTACTATATTCCATTCACTCTGTGCGTGCTGAGGGTATAAGGAAATCATAAAGTACGATTGGGAAAACAGATACGCACAGCAAAATGATGGACCAAAACCTATGGAAGCAGAGATAAAAGTAGGGTGGCCTATGAGATTGAAAAAGAAGGCTTTAGGGAGGCAACACATCATTCCTTTATTCAAAATTATTTATTGAACATCTATAGTATTCCCAACATAATGCTTGGTGTCAGAAATTTATGTCAATAACACACCACCCTTGTCCATAAAGAACTCATTATTTTAGAGCATTGCTCTCAGTCGGGGTTAGTTTTTGCTTCAGGGGACTTTTGGCAATGTCTACAGACATTTTTCTGTCACAACTAAGAGAGTGTTATTGTTCCAGTGGACAGAAGCCAGAGATGCTGCTAAACATCCAGCAATGCAAAGGACAGCCTCCCAACAACAAATAATTATCCAACCTAAAATGTCAATAGCACCAAGAGTTGGACAAACCCTGGCAGAGAGCAATAGAAAAATAAGTAAATAATCGATTACAATGCAGGGTTATTGGTGTTAAAATAGGGCTGTGTTTTAAAAGACTACCGGGAAAGTAGAGGGTAAACTGTGATGTGTAAGGGAGAGAAGGCAGAGAGATCATGAAGATAGTAGGTTAATAAGAAGTGGATGTGAGAGGAAATTTCAGAGACAAAATAAACATTGATTTATTGACCAATTATATGGTGAAAATTTGGGAAAAGAAAGAGTTAAGTCAGAAGAATCAATAACTTCTTTAAGAGTTGTTTAGTTTAGGTAATAAGCTAGCATTAAGACCAATAAATATAGAGATAAAGGAGAAAGAGCAAGTTTTGAGGGAAATTAACAATAATAATAATAATATTTTTGTGCCATGTGTCAGGCAGTGTGCTAATCACAGAAAACATTTTTAAATTTGTCATAACCCTTGGTAGGGAAGTCGTGCTACCTGAAGTATTCTTATCCCCAATTTTTAAGACAGGGTAAGGGAGATTAAATAAATTATTCAAGGTCACATTGCTTAGTAGTGGCGATATCTAGAAAGCCAAAGTTTTCAACCTCTATACTCTATTGGATAAGCATGGAGGAGATTGGAAAATCCAGGTGGACTTTTTGCACTCTGAAGTCAGATTGCCTGGGTTCCCACAAAAGCAGAACCCGGTACAAAAGCTTGCATGCTACCAGCTATTAGATCGCACGTCCCAGGGAAACAGAAGTGAGGAAAATTTAGCGTGAGTCATGGAAACAAAGAGGGCAGCCATTCAACATTAAGTCAGGCACACCTGATTGATCTTGTAGGAGCATCCTGGAAGAGGCTGCAGGCACTATTGTAATTTAGGATAGTTCACGTGGAGGAAGAAAAGGAGAATGTAGCTAATCCTTGCTCCAAAACTTTAATGCACCTGCCCTTCCAGGTTACTCCAGTGGGTCTCAGCAGTAGCAGAGATATCGTAGGGCAGGAGGCAAGAGGGGCACAGCATGGGCAGAAGACAGAGCACTGCTAATTCATGCCCATGAGAATCAATCACAAGGAAGGCGGTGCAAAGTAAGTGGCCGAGTCCTCTGAGACACATGTGTCTGGGAAGGTATGTGATGGTGGGTAAGAAGTAGCTGATAGCTACGGTCTCTATAAATCACCAGCTTCGTCACTTTGGGTAAGTTACATCCCCATCCAGTGTCTTAATGTGCTCATCAGTACAATAGAGAAAATCATAGGACCTACCTCATAGTGTTGTGAGGATTAAGCGATTCAAAATACATCCATCATTTAAAACAATAACCGGCACGACATAAGCACAAGATACAATATTTGTTATTAGCATCACTATAAATTTTGGCACTTAAGTTATAACTGAAGCTAAAGTAGTAGAAGAAATTTCATAAGGAGAGGATGGCAAATGGCAGAAGTAAATTGTCAAGGGCTAAACCAGAGAGGACAGCCCAGCATTGCAGGGACAGGCCAAATAGAAAGGATTTGTTACTTTATTCAATGAATGATTATATGAATAGTTATGTAAGAGAGTTCAGTGTATGGAAAGGAGGAGAGAGTTTTGAGAATGTCATGGTATTCCTAAGAGCATGACTCAGAAATGTCTAGATAAGTAAGAACCAGGGAAAGCCCATCAGGTTGGACAGATAGGAGGCTTGATAGCCAACAGTCCAGAGAGTATTTGGGTAAGTGAAAGAGAGATTGCATGGGCAAAGTGATAAGTGGAAGATGGGGAAATGAGTCTTTTTTAAACTATGGATGTGAACAGAACAGAGATGGAAATTTAACTTGAGGGAAATATAGGGTTGCAGGAGTGATTACTTATGACAGGGAGAAGAAGTTAACGTTTTCATCTGCTTTAAGAAAGAGTCTGCAGGAAAGAGAGTTTGCAGACCCAAGAAAGAGAGGAAATTTGACGAATCAAGGTCCTAGAGTATGTTGGAGGAGCAGAGATTAAGAACACAGTTGAAGAACTAACCCTGAAAAAGAGTGAAGGCATTTCAGACTCTGCAGCTAGACAAATGAAAGATAGATAAATACCAGCATCACTAAGTGTGAAGGCTTCATGTTAGAGGGTGAGGAGAGGCTGCTAAGGAATTTTTTCACTGTTCACTTTCATTTTCTCAGTCAGGAAATAGTCTAAGACATTTGTTAATGATGAGAGTTAAGAGCTTGGTAAACCTTGAACAGCCACAACAGAAAATGTGAACTGCACCCAGCAAGAAGAAAGGAAAAAGACTGCCAGGCATTATTTAGACTGAAGTGAGACAGAAGATTCTGTGCTCATCACCCTATCAGACCTGGTCAGTATGGCTTATGTATTGTTTCTCTCTTGTGGTCCTCAACAGCTTAGATCAGGACAAGACAGATCAAATGCCGGGGCTGATCCCTGTTGGCAATGGTAGGTTTTCTGTGACGGAACTTCAAGTGGAACAAAGGAAGAAAGAAATTTGATGAGAGCACAGTGGAAACGAGTGTTCAGTGCATCCAGTCTAGATAAATGGAAAAGGGAAGGCAGCCTGAGACTGACCAAGAAAGCTCTAAGTTCTAAGGTGGCAGGATACAGAGGTGGCAGGTGTGTGTGTGTGTGTGTGTGTGTGTGTGTGTATTAGGGGATGGGGGCGTTGAAAACTATGCTCAGTAGCAGTGCCATTGAGAGAATTTGAAGATTAAAAGGATAGAGAGTTACAGACAGAGTTTAAGATTTCAGAAATAGGATAGTTGTGAAGGACAGTAAGATATATAAAATGATCTGGAAATCTGGCCTCGAAGTTGGCAAGAGGGAGAGGAAAAACATGAGAGAAGAAGGCTTCCAGGACCTTAGGAACCAGGAAATGTGTTACATGTTAACAGGAGAGAAACCGCAAAAACACTTACAATAGAAATAAGAGTTATCCACATCCAAATATGGATAACATTTCTATTCTATTTTCACAGGGAAAATAGGATTCCTACTTTACTGTAAAAAAATAAGAAGGAAAAATAGAACTTCTTTAAAGTTTCATACAATTCAGAAAATGTATACTATTTTGCGGTAAAAACATTATTAAACAGAAGTGAAATTTTTTTTAATTATTTCTTTTTTTATGAGTTACATTTTTGTTATTCTTTTCACTAAAATGAAGTCTCTCTTTATTCCCATTAATGCAATTACCTTAAATCGGATATTGTCTGATATTAATATTGCTATAACAAGTCTTTTTTATTTCAAAAATATTAAGGGGGTACAAATATTTTTGTTACCTGGGTAGCTTTTCTAATGCTTAAGTCAGGGCTATTAGTGTGCGCGTCACCTGAATAGGTTCATTTATCTGTTAGGTAGCTTTTTACCCTCCCCTCCCCTCCCCGCCTCCACCCTTCTTGATTTCCAATGACTTTTACTTCTCTCTGTGCCCATTGATTAGTTTTACTTATTTCTCACATGCAACAATAGAGATTATCTTCTAAGAAGTTGCCAGATAGGTGTGCTTGTGCCCAGAGAGGCCACACATGTAGGAAAAAATCTTACACACTGATTCTGGAAAGGAGCTAAACACAGTGCTAGTATCTGCTAGTCTAACTATAAAACAGATTCAAGGGTTTAAGAAACTACACTGTCAATAGAATGGTATATGATTCTTGTCCTACTTTTTTTATGTATGACATTCTTAATAGGAAGGATGACTGGATAAATCCGGAGTCCCTGGCCAATATTTGGTATTTATACTGAAGTTTTATTTAGCCCTTTAAAGAAACAGTATTCTCAATCTTGGTGAAATTTTAGAGAATAATTTATTACACCTAATTGTTCTTCCAGAAAGTCTGACTTTAGAGGTGATTTAGTGGGCTAGACAATGTTTTAAAATACACGTATTTTTTCTTGATACAAATAAGACTGCACTCTACATTTAAGTTATGAAATCACAAATCTTATTTCTAAAGAGAGATGAAGTGACTGCTTACATCTGTGAAAAAAATAGGTATGTTAATTTGTTTACTCTGCTACTTTTGGCAAGATCTTATTTTAAAGTTTACCTTTTATCTGCTGCTGCTAATAGATGGACACTGTGGGAATAACCAGAACCACTAAGATGAGATGGCAAAAAAAACCAAAACAAACAAACAAAAAAAAAAACAAATGCTAAAAGTACTTAAACAGGATATATTGGTAAAATTTGTGTTATTTGGACAGTCTTACTGTGATACGTAGATTTTTCTTTGAAAAAATTAGGTGATATGGGTGTTATATAAAGTTAAAAAATAAGAAAAGTCAACATTTTTGTATTTTTTTTTCTGGAATCCTCAGGCAATATTATAACTGATTTATTTAACTCATCTCAATGAGTTTTTAATAAGATATCAAAAGGTGGACCAATTTTATCTAGTTTCTCCTGAGAATTGGAGATAATTAAATGAAGGTACAAAAATCACTAACTCCTGAGGATACTTTTTGGTTAAATTTTGAGACTTTTATTTCTAATTTTCCTTGGACATACATGTCATTCTGACCCTCTCTCTTCTCTCCATGGGTGATTAAGATCTCTGCTTACTTACTTTGCTATCAAATACGGATAACTCTTATTTAGAACTTCTGATTTACCTATAGGGCTGAAAGAACCTTGCCAGTGATTACCTAGGAATATACTCTTGTTTTATTTCCCAAAAAATTTTATTGAGACTTTGAGTCTATATATAAATAATGAGGCTGGATTGTGTGTTCTTGGCTAGTAATAACCTACCTCTCCTTTGGTTTGGGTATGTTACAGATTTCAAACTCAAGATCCTTATTCTTGTCTCTAAATGTCCACATATCTATTGGGATAATCAGAAACTATAAATATGTCATGTTTGAGTACCTAGAATTCTGCATACACTACAATATCCACTAGTCACATGTCTGTTGAGGCCATGAAATGTGTGGCTAGTCCGAATTAAGATGTGCTGTAAGGATAAAATACAAAGCAAGTAGTGATGTTTTAGTATAAAAAATTTAAAATATCTCTAATTTTTATATTAATTAAATATTGAAATGATAATATTTTATGTAATTATTAAAATAAAACATATTATTAAAATAACTTTACTTGCTTCTTTTTGCTTATGTTTAGCTGTAATTATGACAATTTTAAAGTTTCATATGGAATTAACATTTGGCGTTTCCATTATATTTCTATCGGAGGAAATGTATTCCAAATGTATTCCAAAACAGTACATATGAAGAATATTATAAAATTAATGCTTTATAATGCTGGAATCATTATACAAAATATAGTTTGTTAATACCATTGTTATAATAATATCAGAGAACTTAGAAAAGGGCAAAGATTGAAGTTAATTCTTTCTTGATTTTTAGTTACCTTATTTCTCAGGTATTAAAACTCTGGGACATTATTAAACTCGGAGAAGAGAAGGGAAGGGAAGGGAGGGGAG
>RJWJ010013821.1:0-39159 GCA_004363605.1 Indri indri | reverse complement strand
TGAGACGCAGATGACAAGACAGGTTTAGATTTATTGGGAGAAGTGGCTGTGAGGAGAAAAAGGGGAGGAAGCCAGAGGAGGCTTGGAGAGCCATTAGGCCACCATGCAGGCCTGCCATCTGTAAAGGGAGAGAAAGGAGGGTTGGGCAGGTAGAGTCTCAGACTGCAGTGCAGTTCTAAAGACGTTTCACCTAGGCCAATGGGAAGTCCTTGAACTGAAGTCCCCATCAGAGGAGTCCCGTGTTTTGCAGCCATTGTATGCCCTAGTATCCCCACCATGCTTACCCTTGAGCTGAGAGCGGCCGTGAGATGTGTGGTCTCTGCACACACAGTGCTGCATTCAGACAGTGGCAGCTGGAGCCATCAGTCAATTATGCACCTGGCAGCAGGAGATCTGAGTTGCACATTTTCATGGCTTCTTCCCTCCTTTCCTTCCTCCTTTTCTTCTTTCAGTGAGTATTTTTGGAGTGCTGTTTAGGTTCCAGGCTTGGTGCCAGGTACTGGTGTTAAACAACAAGTAAGACAAACATGATCTCCACCCTTACGGAGCTTGCATGTAGTCTTCTTTATGATTTTTTGTAATGTTCTGTTGAATGATCTCAACTGAAAGCACTTTTGAGTGGAGGGAGGGACACCTACCTAGTGCTTTGCCTTCTCTCCCACCTCTTCAGCCCACGGAGACTAGTCAATCGCCTGACACATCATTAAGATGACCATATTTTCTAAGCCTGAACCAAGGCCATTCTTATTTTTGAATTTATTGACAGCAAAAGTCATAAAAAAGTGTGAAAGTTAAATCACATTTTTTTTACACTTTTAATGAGTCTCCTTCAAGAATTAGGCCAAATTCATAGAATTGAACTGATCCCAGGAAATCCAGGGTTCATGTCAAATATAGCAAACAGGTTGACTTAGACAGACTTGCTTGGGTGCAAAAACAGAGATTCATCTAAGTTATTCATAGGCTTGTCATAAGTTTACATGTGCATGGGAGCTCAGGAAAGCTACTCAGCTGGCCTTGGAAGAGCAAGAACTCCAGCAGAACCTGGGCCACACAGAGAATGGAAGTGGAATTGTAAGGTCATCTGGAATCCTGGGTGGTGCCAGGAATGTCGGCCCCAGGAGTGCATGGATCTTGACTCTGGTGTTCCACCGTTTTCATGAGTCATCTCTTCTCCATGGCTTGTTCTTCTCTTACTACTGACTGATTTCCTCAACCTCTGTCCTGTATATTCTCTTGACCTCATCGTTGTTGGCCCTCATAACTTCAACTTGTTCATGATGCGTCATGATCCCTCTCGTTTCTCTCTATCTTATGATCATTATCCATCTGTTGTGAGATGCTTTACTGTCGTGGTATTTCTCAATTCAAATTCTAGAAGGAAAAAATCTGGTCCAAGTCGTCTTTTAAGACAATCCACCTAATTGGTGCTGGATTGAGGAATCTAGTTCTGAAGTCCAATTGTGGTTCAATTATTAATAGCTGGGAGGGCTGGGGTAGAACTCATATAATCCACACAGGTGTCCAAGGCTTTCCCTTATCCTGGGGCAATCAGTGTGCCGGTTTCCCTTAGGAGAGAGTTATGATTTTGTCAATCTGGGTGCATGTGTCAAGCAGGTCATTCCAACTTTAGCCATACCACTGGGACAGAACTAAAAAACCTTCCTCATAACTCTGAGCTCAGGAACCAATGTTGAAAATACAGCATTTAAAAATCTTACTTGGTTCTGCACCATAGTCATGGTGAATGAAATAAGGGTGTTATACACCTGCTGTATCCTGAGGCTTTTCATATAAACGAATCCACTCTTCCTATTTACCAGACTGAGGATGGGGAGGTCAATGTTAAGGGAAAATTTATCAAGTCCACACTGTAGCAGGAGCTATGCTAGATATTCTGCATTCATTATTTCACTTGATGGTGACAATAACCCTATGAAGTAAGCAGTGTCCACATTTTACAGATGCCAAAACTGAGACCCGGAGAGGTTAAGTAACTTGCCAGAGGTCATACAAATAGCAAGTGGCTGGCCCAGGATTCAAACTTCTGTTTTTGACTGCATGTCTGTACTCTTTCTTCTTCTAGAACCCACTCCCCATGCCCTTCAAAAGGGCCACTTATACGCGGCTCATACAGAACTCAAAACACTCCCCTCTTTGCCCCCTTTGGCCTGACACACAGGTTTCCTCAGGATCCAGGAAACTCTGTCCTTTACTTATTTCAGAATCCCAGTGACCATCTAGTTCCCAAGGATGGTGACTGTGTGCTGTCTGCTCCCATCTTCGCGTTGTGTTGGCCCTCTACCATACACCTTCCTCTGAGGTGGTAAAAACTATTTTGCATTACAGGGTGTAGAAGGCCTGAGTTCAAGTCTTGGCTTTGCTACTAATGAGCTGGGTGACCTTGAGTCTGTTTTTCTGATGACAAATGAGAAGGACTTCTAAGCTTCTTTGAGTCTCTTTAGGTCATGCCCCAGATAAAGCATGGGTTTTCTCAGCTTATCTCCATGTCTGAAAGACCACCGGCTTTGGCTCACGGCCCCAAACCTCTGAAGACTCAGTCCTTCAGGGTAGATCGACGCTCTTTCACAGCCTACTGCTGCCTGGAGCCACCATATGCAGTTTTTGGGAAATTGGAGGAGCCTGGGTTGCCCTAAAAGGGCTTGAATTTTGAGTAAATGCTACTTTCCATTGGATTCAGGGCCTTTCACATGGGAGGCATGTGAAATATAGCTGAGTAGGAGAGAATAATTCTCCATAGTTTAAATTCATTTTCTCTGGCTGTTTTCTAAGACCATGCTTTTGATTTGCCAGAGTCCCACGGGTTCACATGAATCATCCTAGCCTGCCTGAAGTCCCAGTCCACAGATGCAGAAGTCCACCCAGTGGGGAGTCGTTGCCTTCCCTTCCATTCATATTGAGTGCTGAGGCATATTTGCTGGCACTAGGCTTACAACAGTGAGCAAAACAAATAGGACCCCCTCTTTTGGACTGCTCGTGATTTGGAGGAGAAGATAGTCAATAAACAAGTGTTAAATATGAGATTCTAACTTCTTAAGCAATTCTTCTTTATATATCTTGTGGGGAGTAAATCAAATGGTGCTAATATATTTTTTTAAAAAACTGCTTCTTAGTATTATGCATTACAAATAAGATCTCATTGTGAATGATTCCTCCAAATATCCCAAGGGTTTCCCTTATCCTGGGGCAATCAGTGTGCCGGTTTCCCTTAGGAGATCACAGTGAGACCAAGTAAATCACAGTCCAATCACAGGAGCTGATGCCATGCTAAAGCTGACATACCCTGAGAATCTCCTAAGAAGCAGCAGGACATGGTCAGATTTGCTTGGTTCTGTAGTCAGTCTGGCCTATGCTTAAATTCCCATTCCTCCACTTACTAGCTGGGTAGCCATGGGCAAGTTACTTAATCTCTCTTAGCATGGATGTATCATTTATCAAATAATCCAGATGATGGTGTAGCTTTACATGAGATAACAAGTAGGTGTCCATAAATATCCATTTTCAGTCTTTTCCCTAAGAGTGAATTAGTAAGCGACAAAATAGATTTTGAACCAAACAGTTTAAGAAGGAAACGGTTATATAGACATTTTTGAACTAAGCTTATTGCTCCATGTAATTACTAGATAATTTTTGCATTTATTCTAATTACTCATTAAATGTTTAATTAATTCTTACTTTGTGCCAAAGCTACTAGTTCTGCTAGGTTATGGGGATACAATGGTAAGTAGGACACAGTCTTTGCCTCTGTGGAGCTGTTTTTAAATTTTTTGTTGCCTTTGATTACTTTCTTTTTTTCTTTCTCTCTCTCTTTTCTTCCTTCCTTCCCTCCCTCCCTCTTTCTCTTTCTTTCTTTCTCCCTTCCTTTCTTTTTTTCCACCAGTGAATTTTTCATGTGGGATCATGTTTTAGAAAGCATGATTAAAACGATGTCCTTTGTTTCTCACATGAGGAAGAGCCCATAATTAGGACATTATTGCTATAGAGAGTGACTCTTACATAGAAAGGAACCAGGGAGAGTATTTGTTGTGTAGGAGCATTAATTACAACCATGTGGACCAACAGCCTGTTATGGAAATAATCCTTTTATTTGTGTAGCTCTTTACAGCAACGGGATGTGCCATCCTGGAAGCTGACCTGTGTTACTCTCTGCAGGGATACAGGCCAGTGACAATTTACAAGTCTGTATTCTACGGTTGCTCTAAACAACTGGTAACTGTGGTCGGTGATGAGGAGGCAGGGGCTTTGCATAAATAGAAAAGCAAATGTATATTTGTCGGCATGGCTCTCTTCTCCTTTGCTTTTCTCTCTTTCCAAAAATAAAGTGCATTGTTCCCAGGGAGTGGAATTTGAAGTGGCAGCTGTCTGCCTGGCTGACTCCTTCCCGAAGAGCGGAGCCCAAGGAAGTAAAGAGGGTTAACTTGAGTTTGTTCTGTCCTCCGTAGACACTGGGATTCTGGCTGCCAAAATAGCTGCATTCACAGGGCGTGTGTCAGACTGAGCCAAAAATGCCCATTTGCCCCCACGTTTAAAAGTGATGCACGAGGTCTGCAGGTACTTGGGTCCTTGGGTTCTGTACACGTGCTCCTCATTGGAAAGACTGCTCCAAAATAGTGACGTTTGTAAAAGAAAAAAAAAAAAAAAAACAAAAAGGAAAGAAAGAAAGAAAAAGTAACATGGCACTCTTTCTGTCCTTCTCTCTCTCTGAAAATCACTTCACTTGCTCTGGGTCAATAACAATTCAAATGGAGGTTGATTTTGGTTATGCTATTTGTTCACTTGTTAATCTGAGGGGCGAGCCAGAATTAGGCAGGTGGATGTGGACGTTATACTATGCTATAGGGCTGGCTCTGAGCGAAACTTAGCATGTGCTAGATGACAGCTCAGGGTTGCCGATCTAAGACTGTTTGCCCAGGAGAGGGGAAATTTTACTCAGGAAAATTCTGTGGGCAAAACTTACGTGCATAATCAATGTTTCTGGACTTCAGTTACACTGATTTGACTTAATTCAACAAACATTGATTAAACCCCTTGGTGTAGTCGGTACACCAAGATATCTATAAAATAATCTAGCCTTTCTTCAAATGGCTGTTTCGGTGTTCTATGCCAGCAAGAGTACGATGAAGGGACAGTGTGCATGTGATCCGGGAGCACTAATCGCAGGTGGTGATGGGAGAAAAGTTCCCAAGAGATGGCATTAGGGCTTGGGAAAAACAATTCTTGGCCACATTTGGTTATCAGGCACTAACTAAACGTGTAAGGGATAATGGAAGATGGCAAAACCTCCATCTGTCCATCCATCCATCCATCCATCCATCCCATTTTAAAAATAGACTATATGCTAGGTGTTGGGATAAAGGATAATAACATATGTCTCTACCATAAAAAGGGCATTTACTGGGTTGAATGGTAAACCTCCTTGGCCCACTCTCCCTCCCCCAGCATGTATTCCTAATCCCTGGAACCTGTGAATGTGTCCTCATTTGGAAACAGGGTCTTTGCATATATAATTAAGTTAAGGATCTCATGATGAGATCATCCTGGATTATCTGGGTGGGTCCTAAATCTAATGACCAGTGTCCTCATAAGAGGCACGCAGAGGAGAGACACAGGGAGAAGAGAAAAAGGCTGTGCGAAGATGAAGGCAGAGATTGCAGTGATGCAGCCACAAGCCAAGGATGCCCGGAGCCACCAGAAGCTGGAAGAGGCAGGATTCTCTTCTAGAGCTCTTGGAAGGGCTGCCAACTCCTTGATTTTAGGCTTTTGGCCTCCAGAACTGTGAGAGAGTAAATTTCTGCTGTTGTAAGCCACCAAGGTGTGATAAGTTGTTGCATTTGCTCTAGTAAACTAATACAGGACATAAGCAGGTAATTTTATTCTGGAAATCCACAGATGGAAGCTAGCTCTTTCTGAGCTTCCAGAGGCCTTTATAACTTGTTCATTCACTCCTTCCACGAGCACACAACTCAGGGCCACTGTGTGCACTGTTCTTGGTGCTGAGTAAACAAAGGTAAGTAAGACACAGCATGGCCCTTTAAGGAGCTCACAGATGGAAGCAAAGCAGTAACTACCCAACAGAGTGAGAAGGGCCCTTAGAGGAGTAAAAGTTATTTTCCATCCTAAAAGTAATAATGCTCATTACAGGAAGTAGAATGATTATGGAAAAGAAGAAAAATAAATCATCTGTAATCTCTCCTTAAAGAAATGATTACTGTCATGATTTTTCCTGCATGTAATTTTTTTAAATAGTTGCAGAAATCACATATATACTATTTTATATCCTGCTTTTTAATCTTGCTATTATAACACAGGCATTTCCTGATGTTATTTCAGTCCTTCAGCCACATGGTTTTTAATGCCCACATCTAGGAGATACACATTAAATTTACTTAATCTTTCCCCTGTGGTTGAATATTTGATTTACTAGCACTTTTTCATTATTATAAATCATGCTGGGACAATCTTCTTCCGTATTTATGATTATTTCCTTTGGCTAGACCCCTAGATGGGGAATCACTGAATCAAAGGGCATGAACATCTTTAAGGTTCTTTGAACATTCTGCCAAATTGCTTCCTTGGGGGTTGTTGGGCTTTGGAAGTACGTGATGAAAGATGAGTGTCATAGCTGAGGACAGGCAGGGCCGGGCCAGAGAGAAAGAGCATTCCAAACATTCTAGCAGGAAGAGACATTCTGGAGTCACCGAAGCCAGAGCCCTGGTGATGTGCTGTCCTGATATGAAAGCATTGCCAGCGTCCTTGCCATTTATAGAAAGCCAGCTTTGAGCTCTTCCCTGAAAGGACAGTAGTGCTCTAGGCACACTGACCTTTTTCTCTGATCCCAGAACACCCCAAGCTCACTTCCACCACAGGACCTTTGCATTTGCTTTATTCCTCTACTGGGAATGCTCTTTCCTTAGAACTTGTCATGCCTGGTGCCTTCATATCATCCTCTGCCTCTAGCCACTTCTATCAAGTTGGTTTTATTCATAGCATTTATTGTTACTGACCCATAGTCAACATTCAATAGGTATTTGTAGAATGATGGAAGTCATTCACTCATTTGTTTAATCTATGAATATTTTCTGAGGGCCACTTTAAAATATTCCCATTGCTCTTCAGAAAAAAGCAAAATATTAACAGAACCTATAGAACTGGTCCAGAACTGGTCCCTACCCCACCTCTCCTGTCTTATCTTGAATCACATCTTGCCTTAGTCTCTATACATCAGTTATACTCACTTTCTTTATGTATTTGAATGTGGATGCTTCTTACTGCCACAGGGACTTTGCACATGCTGTTCCTTCTTCCTGAAACAGCTTCTTGTTTTTACCTCATTAACTCCTATTCATCTGTCAGATCTCAGATCAGTGGCACTTCCTTGGAAATCTTCCCTGACCCCTTAAATGAGGTCAGATTCCTCTATTATATAATTTTTTGGGTTTCCAAAAATTGTCCCCAATGAACCACACCTTCTGGCATTCATGCACTTTCATGGTTCTCCATTTCTTTAATCTACTCTGGCCCTGTAACTCATTTCACTGTCCCTTGTCAGAATCCAGCTACCCTGCTGTAAGAAGTCCAAGCCACATGGAGAGGACATAGGTGGGTGCTGTGGTTAAAAGCCCCAGCTTGGCCGGGAGTGGTGGCTCACGCCTGTAATCCTAGCACTCTGGGAGGCCAAGGCGGGTGGATCGTTTGAGCTCAGGAGCTCGAGACCAGCCTGAGCAAGAGCGAGACCCTGTCTCTACTAAAAAATAGAAAGAAATTAGCTGGACAACTAAAAAAATATGGAAAAAATTAGCCGGGCACGGTGGCGCATGCCTGTAGTCCCAGCTACCCGGGAGGCTGAGGCAGGAGGATCTCTTGAGCCCAGGAGTTTGAGGTTGCTGTGAGCTAGGCTGATGCCACGGCTCTCTAGCCCGGGAAACACAGTGAGACTCTGTCTCAAAAAAAAAAAAAAAAAAAAAAAAAAAAAAGTCCCAGCTTGAACTACAGCCAACAGCTAGAATCAATAATAATCATGTTGAGCTTTCATGTACCTCCAGCTCCAGCTGCCATTTGACTGCAACTATATGACAGAGCCAAAGTCAGAACCACCTAGCTGAGCCCAGTCAGTCCACAGAATCATGAGAAACAAAAATAAATGTTTGTGTTAAACCACCAGTTTTGGGGTTATTTGTTACGCAGCAATGGATATCTGAAACACACTTACAACATTACATTGCTTAGAGTATGTCATTCTTCTCCTTCGTTGTACTCTCACAGCTGTGACTGTGTCTTTCTTGCCTGATTATTTAATTAATGGTTCTCTAAGGATTCTTTTCTTACTAGCCTATAAACTTTATGCGGACGAAGACCATATTGAATATGTATTTTGTTTTTATTTTTGGGTTTTGTTTTGGCTGAGCCAATTGTCACTACATGGCCACCAAGAAATGTTTGGGGAAGCTACCATGGTGTGAATTTCAGGAGAGGAAGGTTTTGCTTTCCAAACAAGAAAGCTGGAAAGTCAGATATTCCCTTTTTGCTCCCTAACAGATAGGAAATGCCATGTCCCCTGAGCTCAGCTAATCGGATGCTCCTGCCTGTGTCACGAAATCTGGAGCTAATGATGCAGAGAAGCAGGAAGGGCTTAGGATTCAATCTGGTAGTCCTTGTAGCAGCATCTAGCGTCCAGTGGTGGCAGCGTTGACACCTTAACCAACTCCTTGGAGGTGTAATCTTGGCTGTGCTTTGGTGGCCCAAATTCCCTTAGTTCCTGTCCATCCATTTTACAAGTTGGTTCTTCGAACTGGCTGGTGGTCCTCTGGGCTACTTTTTAGCCTTACAGAAATTTCCTTTACATGTAAGTTGGCCAAAGTTGCTTTCTGCTGTGTATGACTGAAGATGCTGACTAGTTACATAGTACCCAGCATGGTAACTAAGGCATGAAAGGTGTTTAAAAAGTATTCTCTTGAAGGAATGGATGAGTATGTGTCAGGGACCCAGGTGGATATCAGGGATTCCAGAATGAATAAATCTCTAATTCAGAGAAGGTTATATTTTACTACATTACAGATAAGCAAATACAATAATCATAGGTCACTACTGCAAGAATGATAGACACAAAATTATGGAAACTAACTGTATCTAGGAGAGGGAGGGGGATGGGATCCCTTTGAGTTATGTTAGTGCCTGTAATTAGAACAGCAGACGTTTATTTGTTGACTGGATGAATAAATAAATGCAACATGGAAATAATGTATATGAAAAGATTCGTCAATCGTAGAGTGCTACATAAGTGGAAAGTACTATTCTTAGACTAACACTGGATTTCATAAGACTATGTTGCAAATAGAAAACCCAACTCAAACTAGCTTAAGTAAAAAGAGAATTGATTGGCTCATATAGCAGAAAAGTCTGGGGAGTATAATAGTTTCATTATATTATTATTTATCACATTCAATATTTCAGTATAATAATTTTTGAGTATTGTTACCAAGATCTTCTCGGCTTTGATCTTACTTGCATTGGCATCATTCTCAGGTTATCTCTAAATGGTGGCTCCCAGATATTTAAGACGTTTGTCTCAGCTTCAGGCTCAGAAGAAACAAACAGAAAAAGAAACTATTTCTGGTTGTTCCAATATAAAAGCTTGGGGTTGCATCAATTGGACAAGATTGACCTTGTGTAGATAATACATACGATATATATGATACTCAAATTGGCCTGACCTAGTTCCTGGGTCTATCCCTGGAGTTGGAATAGAGGCTAGCTCTACTGCAACTACCAGTGGTTTGGGTCATGCGTACTGACTATGGTTAAATCTTGGTTCTGCACTTAAGAGAAAATTATGTATTTATCTCTGTGTTAGCTGACACATCTCTCAAATGGGAATTATCATAGTACCTACATCAAAGAGTTGGTATAAGGATTAAAAGAATTAATATATGTAAGATGCTTAGCCTGGCACATGGTAAGAGCTTAATGCATGCTAGTTATCATTCTTAGCTATTACTTCATGCACTGAGAATAGGGAAGGGATGGTTTCCAAAGGAAATTCAGGGAACTGTTACCAGAAGAGGGTACGAATGACTGCTTGAAAGGCAAAAACAACAAACGTCCACTACACTTCATCCCCAAGTTTTAAACAACCAACTGATGGAGGTAAGAAGCCAATAATCTCTTGCATGAAGACAGCTGGGATTCACAGCTGCCTCTTGGTGTCAGTCTTATCCCCCTAGGAGAAGTTCCAAAGCGCAATCATGCCCACCTCATCAACACCCAGCAGGGCTGAATATCTCCCTGGCAATCAGTTCTCATTTTTCTAGGCTTCACCTTTGGGGCAATCTTAGAAAATTCATGCCCTGGCCAGCCTGAGTGCATATTAAAACCATTTCAAAATGTTGGAAGAGGAAGTCTGCATGCTTAATGTGTAATTTAGCTGAAAGAACTGGAACAACTTGCATTTTGGTATGTTCCTCATTTTGCAAATGAATGTTATTTTCATAATGGACCATAATGGCTCCCTCGGAGTTATTCTGGTCTGTTATATTAATGTGGGTTATGGTGCTTTAATAAGAGTTGACTTTTGACTTTTTGGGCTGTGCATCATGGTTGCCTAGCTGCTCATATATCAAATCATCAGTCATTATTATTCTTATAAATTAATATTTATTCCTTATTTCATTACTTCTGTGGGATGAGCAGGAACCTGAATAATATATCAACAAGCCCCAAGCAATGTCAAAGGCTTGAAATGACAAAGGACTGGTTTTTTAAGTCCTTCCAAAATTCTAGTCCAGGAAGCATAGTGTCCACATTGTTTAATTTTGTCTGAGGTCTCTATGTCTTCATCATTCTTCTCTCCTCTTTGGAGACAGATTCAAGAAATGGTCCAGACTTTTAATTTTGCTTAGCTCAATCTGTTTTAAGACAGGGTGCTCACATCATAGAATAACTGGGTAAGAAGGATATTCAAGAATTCCTGGAGAGCACCTCTGGCAGAGAACTGGCTTTGAGCTAAGTTCCTGGAAAGAAAACATAAACCCTTTAAAAAAATTTCTTAAACGAATGCTAGAAAATCCACAGACCCCTCTGTGCTAAGAGTCCAACACCACTGCTTGGAGACATCTGGGGGGGGGGGTGGCTGTGACAATCTACAGTTGTTGGGTGCCTGTGACACACTCTTCTGCTTAGTATACAGCAAGATTTAAGGCTTTCTTTGGTTTCTTGGTGCAGCATCTCATGAGTTCTAGACTCATTGCTAGAGGGTAACCACTAGCTCCTCTCTCTCCAGTACACAGACCCTCCTCCCACCCTCCAGTGGGAACTGCTTCCACAAGCCCCATTCTAAATGGCACCTCTCATCATGTCCTGCTTCTCCTGTTGCCTCCTACCTCGGCCTTAACCTCCTGTAAGGCAACCACTTACTTTACATATTTTGGACAGACTCAATATCAAATGTTACATGGCTTTGTTACAATATATGTCAAGCTCTATACACATCCTTGGTTTGCACTAAATGGTCACATGATTCTCCCTTCATTAGCGCCATTACTGAACGGTCCTCAATTGCTGCCCCATGGGACAGTAGACGGCGTGGTCAGCAGAGTCAGAGAGACTAGGGTTCTCATCTCGGCAGGACAAACTTACTAGCTGTGCAATTTAGAGCAGCTTACATCACCTCTCTGATTCTCAGTGTCCTCATCTGCAAAATGGGCACGCTCATATATACTGCAAGGGACTTTGTATGAAAATCAAATGAGGCCACATCAGTAACACACTTTGCACCTTGCTGGGCACACAGCAGATTTGCAGTAAAATGGTTGTCGTTGCTATTTGCAAAATCATTCAGGAAGACAGGAGGTAGATTTGCCTCGTCTGCGGAGGACGCTGGTGCCTATTCTCCTCCTCTAAGCTCCACTGGACCCTTCCCTGTCTCTTTCTTTTCCTTCCTTCTTCCTCAGTCTCTAGTCTCTTCCACCTTTTTCAATCCCACCCACAGCTTTGAGAAGATGGAAGAGGATAGAGCTGTTTATTTTGAGACTAAATTCAACATTGACCCTCAGAAAAAACAACCCCTGCAATATGCTCTATTACCACATAAGCGTCACATTTAAACAAAGCCTTTTGGCCTGAACTGAAAATTACTGTCCCGCTGGGAGGCATAAACTGGAGGGGCTGCCCGCGTGGACGAGGGACGCACAGCAGCTGGCAGGGCTGTGTCCGAGGGAAGGAGAAGCCGAACTCCCTGCTTTATGCATTGATTTCATTTGGAAAATTGTGCTCCCCTTTTTCCCTCCACAGACAGGGGAACAATAGCAATCTGTTAAAATGTTGGAGAGCAGGAAAGCAACTACTATATGTTGAAATTAATAAGACCCCCATTCATCTACCCGCCAGAGAATTCTGTTGGGACTGCAGAAAGGTTAGATGATAGAGTCTAAAAATGGTATGTGGATATGACTGTGCACAAAAAAATACCAAAAACCAACCAAACAAATAATAGTGGAGCGGAGGCACTTCCCTTTGCGTGGGTGAAATAATGTTAATGTTAATTTTAATTTTTTTTTTTTTTTTGAGACAGGGTCTCGCTCTGTCAGCCAGGCTAGGGTGTAGTGGTATCATATAGCTCATCGCAACCTTGGACTCCTGGGCTCAAGAGATCCTCCCATCTCGGCCTCCCAGAGTGCTAGGATGACACCCATGAGCCACCTTGCCTGACCTAATATTGATAAAAAGGAGGCATTTATTAAGCACTTCTTATGTACCAGGAACTGAGAGAGGTGGGGGCTTCACATACGTGAACTCATTTAATTCTTACAACCACCCTACAAGGGAGGTACTATTTTTATCCTCAGTTTTGCAAATGAGGAAACAGGCACAGAGATGTTTGGTAACTTACCCAAAGTCACACAGTCTGTGATTTGCTCCCCATGATTCTGGCTCCAGAGTCCATGCGCTTCATTCCCTCCTGTACTGCCTCATTTAGTGTGAGATGCAAGTGTGTTTGCACACACTGTATGTGCACTTAGCTGGGGACACTGAACCAACACCTGTAAAAGTGCATGGATATCTCTCGTGGACCTGACATCATGCTGCCTTTGGTAGATTATTGTTGTTTGCACGCATGTCTTGTCCCCTTAGATGTTGTCAGATCCTTGAGGATCTTTCCATTTCAGTGTTCCCTACAGTCCTGAAAGCTGCACCTGGCACAGAGCAGGGGCTCAATGATTGTGTGTTGAGTTGAGAACAGGTAGATGCTAACCAGGGTGATGCTGACTGTAAATGTGAACCAGACATTGCAGAGAAGATGGAGACCAGTGAGGGACAGAGAAGCTGGAGAAAGGTCTGGAGGGGAGATGGGAAATGAAGTCAACCTTGACAATTTAGATAGAGGGAGGGCTGAAGAAAGGGTGCTCACAGTGGGGAAGACGAGCAGAGGACAGAAATACAAAGCAAAACAGTGTGGCAAATGCTAATAGGGATATCTGGTCAACCAGAGTGACAGCTTCAACTTGGTGCAGCAGGTGGTCACCTGGGCTGGCGGAAGTTCTTTAGCTGGGATGGTGCATGGGGAAGGCAGTGCTTTCAGGAGCCTGGGGGGCCAGTATGGCCATTGGTTAAGTGCATGGAATCTTGGGGTCAAATCTCAACTCGGCCACTTTTCAGCTGTGGGATCTTGAGCAAGTCACAAGCTGCACATCCCTCTCCGGGTGCTCAGAGAAGATTAAATGAGATGATGCGTGGACAGCACCTGACAGCTGACAGTAAACAGCGTCAACTGCCACTATCTATCTGAAGCCATGAAGTGCAGGACGAACTGAGGAGGAGAGAGACTGAGTAGGGTTGGGTGGGGGTGAGTCTGAAGGCCAGGGCAATTACAGTAACAACAAGAAAAAAATTCTAATATTTAATTTGCTTTACCCTCAGGCTCCTCGTCACATAATAACCCAGCAGGTGAGTGCTTATCCTACAATTGCATAGGAGTTCATGCCGATTTGGGTCACATGTGCTCTGTCTGGCTTCCAGGCGGACAGGCTTTCTCCTACCATATGTTGCTGATGTGGTTCAGGATACAAAGATGAAGGAAATTTCACTGGTGGAAACATCCTTAGGCTGCAAGTGGGGGACATCAGGTAAATGCCCTAACTTTCTGGAGGTCTCTATTTAACTCCTTCTGTCTCTGAGAAACATACAAGCCCCCCTGCCCCTACCTCCCAGAGATTCTGCCAAGGCCACCGGCTCCTTTTTCTCCGTAGAATCACCATCTTCTGTGTACCCTGTTAACTGAGAAGCTTTGTGTCGAGCTTAAATTCTTTCTGTAGTTTGTTTTATATTTTGTTGCCATTTCCAAACAAATTTATAACTTTTTTTTTTTTAATTTCTAGGACTTGTAGGTGAGCTCCAGGAGGGTAGGGGTTTATTGGCTTGTTTACCATTTTATCCTCTGCCTAGAACAGCGCCTGGCACATAGTAGAGGCACAATAAACATTTGTTGAATGAATGAGCGTGCTTCTTCAAACTATGCATACCTCCCTGGGAATGCTGGTCCCTGGCACATGTGCAGAAAATGCTAGCTAGTCCTGGTAATATTTTTATGGCAATCAACTCGTTCATCTCCCCAGCCTCACTTCCCGCAGCCCCAGTTCAACAGCTAGACTGTCCATTCTGTTCAGTCAGTGTCCTGGGGTCTTTAGGATCTTTTATGTCTTATTTCTGAGTTCTGTAAGGGGCACAGCATGGAGTAGGTGCTCAGTCAATGCTGAGAGATTGATTTGTTGGTGTTGTGCAAGTGTGTGTGTGTGTGTGTGTGTGTGTGTGTGTATGTGCACGTGTGTGTGTGTGCAGGTGGACACGGGTGTGGTTTCCATGCCAGCCTGCCTTCCATGGGGCTGGAGGATGTTTGCTAAAGTTAGTCAGAATGGCTGGGACTCAGGACTCTTAGGTTCTCTTCCTATGATTCATGGGCATTCTGGAGAAGTTCTGTGAAGCCCTTAAACTGTGGTGAAAGCTGTATTTAAAAAAAGAGGATGACTTCGTTCCCTGTTCCTTTTTGTACATTTTTCCACTAGCGCACAAGCTCCTCCAGGAAATTTTGGATCTTTAGCCATCCTTAGAACAAGTCATTTTATTATTAGTATTTATTTCTACTTTTTTTTTTCATAAGCTATCTACTAATTAGGCATTCACTTGTTACATTTCATTCATTGTTTTGACACTCGCTTACTCTGCCCCTACTGTGTGCTGGGCACTGGCTGGCAGGACAGAAACGACACACATCTCTGCCCCTGGGGGGCTCCTGGGGTGAGGCGGCTGACAAGGGCCTGGGAGCGGAGATCTGGGGGAGAGGTGTGGGAGGGTGGGGCAGGATGAGGGTCGGGGATTCAGGGATGATGTCCAGAGGCGGGAGAGCTCGGAAGGAGAGCTCACAAGGTGCCAGGAATCATGCTAAGCACGTTATAGACATTATCTCATCCACTCCTCACCGCTCTATGAGGTAAGTGCTATTATCCCTGTTTTTGTGTGACCTCGGATGAATTACTTCACCTCTCTAAATCTTAGTTTCCTCATCTGTAAAATGGGAACTGCGAAACCTCAGAAAGTTACAATAAGGATTACGTGTTTGAAAATGTATGCAAGGTATTTAGCAACATGCTAAGTTGGTGTTACTAGATGGCTTATAAATGCTACCTACTGTTATTATCATGCTGGGGGGCGAGGGGAGCAGGGGCTGAAGGATTTGTTCAAATTCCCGTAGAGTGTAAGGACCCAAGCAGGATCCTGTGCTCTTGGATGCAGCCCATGCCGCTTGCATGTCTGCTTGGGAGTTTAGGCAGGGTTTGGAGAGTTTTTTCTGGATGGAAATGTTTTTCAGCAAGATTTTCATCAGGGGGTGGCCCCCCTACACCTCTTAATCTATGCCATGACCCCATTCATAGTAGGTATGCTAGTTACCTGCTTAATCTCTAAAATGGACATGGTTGCCTCCTTCCTTGGCTTCCAGACATGGAAGCTCTTGTTCTAAAGTGTCCTCTTTCTTCTGCATTGTCAAGGAGCTATCTACAGAGGAAATCATGAAGCCAGCAGAGGACGAGGGATTCTCGCTATGGAGTTTCTGGGTGGCAAATAGTAAAAAGAAGTCATTCTTATAGGGGATGGGTGGAGGGAAAGAAAAGAGCAAAAAAAAAAAAAAAAAAAAAAGGAAAATGATGAAAGCAATCCATTTCTGGCTGTGGTGCTGCTAACTGAAATCATTTTTTGTCCTCTGTACAGAGTCACCACCAAGCTCTTCTTGGAGCCACCTCCGAGGGCAGTTGTAAGGAGCCCTGATAAAGATTTATGTGGTTTGTTTTCTTTCCCCAAGCCTTTGAAGATCAACAGAGGAGGTAATGTTTATGGTTGGTCGGTTAACCCTATGGCTCTCTGGGGTCTCCTTCTGTGACCCCCGGGCTGAGTCTCAAGGCAGGAGGCAGCAGGCCTGGGCTGCCCCATCTGGGGAACTGGCTGTCTAAAGGCCAGGGTTGGAGACAATTTCAGGCCCAATATTTCTGGAGACTTTGCTTACCACAACAGCGTCATCCCAGCAGAACGCCCCCAGCATCTTCGGAATAGAACCAATTCATCTCACAGGGGAGTGAACGCTTGAAAATCAGCGTCGAGAGGAAAAAAGAGGTTGGGGGTGATGCTTATAAGGTTGGAATAGCAAGACACGAATAGATTTGGCTCTGAAATTGCTAATCCTGATCAGGTGAAGGCAGAATTGCCCAGGGTTCTCTGGTGTGAAAGATTTTATAGGAAGATATGTATATACTTAAAAAATAAATGAATCTCTGCTTTATTTTTTTAAATGTTAATATTTTCCTGGCACTGCCGGTTAGTATTACTTGCCTGGGTGTCCTGAACTTCATTTCTGAGACCCAGCTGAAAACCCTGGACAGCTGGAGGGAGGCAGACACCTTGGAGAAGCGAAATATTTGGTATCCCTTTCCAACCTTATTAAAAAACTAATCCGTTTGTTTTTTTTCACATGTTCCTCCACATCCTAGGCTACTGCTACTGAGAGAACATTGGAAAAACGTGTCTTTTGGAGTTACATTGGCCAAGAGTTCAGGGAAGCAGAGGGTTTTAGTTCTTTGCCTCATGCAGGAAACTCTGTAAATTTAAAGCTCCAAATCTTCCGTTTCTAGCAGTGGGGCTCTCTAGAGTTCTTGCTCTAAATAACAGTCACAGGGATTCCTTTGAGAACTTAAGCTCAGGAGAAATATTAGTTTACCCATTTATTGATTCATTGGTTCATTTTTCAGTCAATGGACTGGCCACAAGGTACTCAATAAATTTGCAACTCATGTCAAAGATCTCAGTGAATCCGTGGCAGTCATTTCCCACTTGCTATGGCTGGGGGAACTGAGGCATGGGGAGTTTGAATAACTGGTTGCACAGCATTTCTGACTCTTTGCATTCCTCTGGGCTGCCTTCCCTAGAACCTGTACTGAAACAATCCTAGACTTGGGAGCCAGAAGGACCTGAACTCAAATCCTATGTCTTCCACTTACTTCAGGTGAGGCCTTGGGCAGGTTATTTAATTTCTTCAAGCCTCAGTCCATTCATCTGCAGAATGGGGACCAAAGCACTGATACCAACTTTGCCAGGGTTGTGGTGAGAATGAAACCAGACAAGGTGTTCAGAGTCCCGTATGAATAAGTTTTCCATTGGGGAGTATGAATATTGGCATTATTAGGTTTGCTCTCATCCTGGGGTCCGAGAGGAGTGCTGCAAGGTACCAGAGAGCCTAACTGGCCTTTCAGAGGTGTAGATCCCACCTTGGGATCTTTCTGTGTTGGGCAGTGGTGGTCTTGAGAGCTGTCAGCTTTGGTTTCTCCACCAGGAGGTAGAAATATTTAACATAACACGGTGACCTCATCAGGGGCATACCAGATGCTATCATCCATAAACAGCCGTTTATTCGAGGCGAGCAGGCCCCACATGCCACAGGTAAGCTGGGGAAAGAGAGATTGAATTGTTCAGTCCTGCAGGAGTGGAGGTCGAATAGAAAAGCAACACAACCCTTACTCATAACTTCCAACTGCTGCAAGTGTTTTTTTTTTTTTTTTTTTTCCTAAAGCAGGTTAAACAGGTTTTCCATCGGAAAGGTGTGGAACAGACCCGAAGCAGGACAATGACAAAATTTTCTTTTTTAAAAAATTGTCTTCCTCCTACTCTTCCCCAAACTCGCTCTCAGCTCAAACCGTGATACTCCTGACCCCACATTTTAGCATTCAGCGCTGCTCCTGTTTCCCACCCCTGAAGGAACGTGGAAGGCACAAGTGAGCCCGAGTCAACTCCATAAAGGCACACTCTTCCCAAATGAGCAAAAATATTCCCACTTAATAGTGTACACAAAATATTTATGAGATGAGAAGGGGGAGATTCAGAAGTTATCGTGGGAGCTGGCAAAAGGTGGTGCCAAATGTACGTGAGAGTATCTCTGATGGTTTTCTTTGCGATTGCTGTTTAGAATGTATGTGTAGACATGTTCTTGCTCCCTCCCTGGAAGGCCCCCGACTCCCCACCCCCAGCCCCAGCTGCACACGCACACAAGAACCCACATATGTATTCATGAACGCTCCGACCGAGAATCCAGCAAAACACGGGGCTGTTCTTTATAGGCCAGGGAGCTTGTTGTTTTAGCCTGTTGTTTTCATTTCTGTGCACCTGCACCCCTTGCCTAAGACCCCCACTACATTGCCCCCGCCTTGGCCAACAACACGGGGATGTGTGTTTCTGAATAAGTCACACATTATGCAATTTGGTTTCCTCAGGAATTTGGTAGGAAAACTCTGGATCCCTGTGAATTGGGCTTAATTGCATCCTTCAGGTCTTGGGCATGTTTCACCTGCTTTGGGTTTGCTCTTTGGGAACTCCCCAGTCCCCATTAGTTCCCTTTTTCCCTCCCCACCCCCAGGAGCTGCATGCATAATGAGGTTGAGGTTTCTACCTTAGCAGGGCAATGACCTGGGTGTGTAGGTGGTAAGGACAGCCTGGGCTTCCCCACGTTCTGGTGGCCAAAGGGTGGGTAGAGAGTGGGCTCCAGGCTTCATGTTGATGAAGAACTATTTCCATGTATTTGATATCCAGCCATGATGGAACCCTATTTGCAAATGCTAAGTAACCAACCTGGTCAGTATGGTACAAATTATCAATAGCAGCAGGGGAAATGTTAACTGCTGCAACTTGGGCTTTGAAGAGATTACTGTGCTCTTGGTGCACTTCAGGACCAATGAGGTCTTAAATCCAATTTCCATTTAGTGGGTCTCTAAACCATGGCAGAGAGGGCATTGCAAAAACAAAGCAGTGGCTTCTCCCTGGTGGAGGCAAGCCAATGTGGACCCAAATAAGACCGAAGGGAAAATCATCTCAGGGTTGTCTTTGCCTTACTATGAAGGTGACCTTACTTTCTTACCCAAAGAGAGGATCAAAGGTTGGGGAATCAATGGTTGTTTGTTAGGATGTGAAGAATGAGATGAAAAATGAAGAATTGGGTTCTAAGCTCATCTGCAGGCACCCAACGTAGACATCACCTTTACGGTCTCCCTGAGACGTGGTGGTCCTGCTTCTTGTTGAACACAGGGATCTTCATATTGCTTCAGCGTCATTCAGTGGGTACCATTCCACTCTTAGACAATGGTTATCATTTGAATTTTTTTCTAGTAAGGTTAAAATGGTCTCCTTACCAGATCCATCTTTTTGGTCATTGAATTACTTATCTATTGCTGTATAACAAATTACCCTCCAAATTTAGCACCTTAAAAACAACAAACATTATTATGTCACAGTTTCTGAGAGTCAGGAATTCAGGAGCAGCTTAGCTGGGTGGTTTGGGCTTAGAGTCGCTCTTGAAGTTGCAGTCAGGAAGTCAGTCAGGGCTGCATTCATCTGAGGCTTGACTGGGGGTTGGGAGATCAGCTTCCAAAATGGTTCACTCGTATGGCTATTGGCAGAAGGCCTCAGTTCATGGCTGGTTGTTGGCAGGGAGCCTCCATTCCTTACCAGGTGGGTCCCTCCACAGAGAATACAGCTTGTGTATTCTCATGACATGGCAGCTGGTTTCCCCAAGAGAAAGTAGTCCAAGGGAAAGAGCCAGGAGGAATCTGCAATGCCTTTCATGACCTAGTTTTGGAAGTCACACATCATCACTTTTGCCACATTCTAAGCAATAAATGTATGTCACTAAGTTCAGCCCACATTCAAGGGGAGGGGAATTGGGCAGTTAGCCTCCCTCTTTTGAAGGGAGGAGTATCAAAGAGTTTCTGGACCTATTTTTAAGCTACCATAGTCATAGTTCTCCTAAATGGTGCTACAAAAAATAAGTCTATTTAACAATTATCACAGTTGTCCTCCAGATATTTGACCGCAGTTATCGTATCTTAACACCTCTGGCTAAATATCTTCAATTCCTTTGACTATTTTATGCATGACTTGGCATATGTCTCCCCATCATCTTTGTCAGGATGACAATGAAGCTAAAACATGGTACCTTGGTTGAATAGAATATAGACTACTATATAATTTGTTAGAGCTCATTAACATGTGCTAAGCATAGGGCCTGGCATATAGTAGGTACTCAATTAATGCTTGCTATTGAAAGAATGAACAAATGAATGACAATATGATTGGACCTATTTCTGTTAAAATACCTAGAAACTGCATTTATGTACTTTTTAAAGGCAGCTTTAATTCTGTTACTTAATTTGAGTTTATTAACTAAAATGAATACATCAATTTTTTTTCCAGTCCTTTGCCCAGCTAAGATTCTCCCATTCTGTTCCTACATTTATAAAAATCGAAATGTGGTACTTTTCTTTACTCTTTACTAAATGATATCTGCCAGTCAAGACCATTGTGAATCATGAGTCTATCTTCTAGCATAAGCTATCTCTCTTAGATTTATATGGTCCAAAAATGGCATCCAGGAGTTGCCCATACAAGTCATTGATTAAATATTACTTCTTCAAGCAACCAAGTCATTTCATCTATGCACGTTTGTTTTGCCACCAGGGCTCCCAGTTTCCTGCCCCTCCCTCTCACTGGGCTCTGCATGCAATCAGCACTCCAAAAATGACAAACCACCCGTAACTAACTTGTTCTAACTGCCCTTAAATCCAAGCCATCCTCAACAGATGTAGCTCTCTCTCTTGGTAAAGACCTTTAGAAAGAAGGGGAGGTTCCACTGCCTCCCACGATTACCCATTTCCAGAGTCCAACATCTGGAGGTTAGGGAGAAAAGAGCGGGGAGTATGATGTATTGGCAGAATAACTGGGGTGGAAAGGATTTATTCTTAGCCTTTTTAGCAGGCACCAAAGTCTTTTTTGGGGTGAGTGGGTGGAAGGAGAAGTGGGACTGGTGAGGATGGGTCACAACCCAAATCTTAACATCCAGCGGAGGTGTCCGTTTAAAAAGCTAATGTAGGGAGTAAGGAAGAGACAAGTCCCATACAGACGTCAAAGTCTGGGGCCAGTTAGGAGAGTTCATTTGGATGAACCCAAAGATGTTAAGAGGAGGGATCTGAGTTTTCTTTGCTTAAATCAGATGTGGCCAAATTCTGGGCTTAGTTTATTTTCATCTTGTTCTACTTTATTGCTGTTTTAAGTTACAGAAATAACATGTGCTTTTTAAAAAAGTCAAATAATTCAGAATTGTGTAAAAATGTTAATAATATTCTCCTTCCTCTTCTTGCCCTAAACTCTGAAGTTAACAGCCTGTGTGTCTTTTCATATTTATTTCTATGTGTGTATATACAACACATGTATGCATAATTTAATGGGATTTAAGGTAATTACAATACTTCTAGCAGGCTGGATCATGAGATACATTGTGCCCTTCCACCCTTCTTTTTTTCTTTCTTCCTCATAACCCACCGAGGTTTTCTTTCCAGATCAATATAAATGGCTTTTACTCATTCTTTATAATATAATGCAGCAGAATTTGTCCAACTGTTGCTCTATTTGTACTCGGGTTGTCTCCAGTTAGTTTTGTCACAACCAGCAACTGTGCAATAAGCATGTTGTACAAATATCTTTGTCCACTGATGTTGTTATCTCTATTGGATAGATTTCCTAAAGCAGGATTTTGGTTTTACTTGGTAGCACGTTTTACATTCTTTTATGCTGGTTAATGGTACAATAAACAATGTACTGTCTTCGCTCCCTTCTCACCTAACTCCGTAAGCCATTATTCTGTTTTGTTATGCAGTGGCTGATTTCCCAAAGCAATGATTTGGTTGAGATGAAATCCAGGAAAATGCATCTGCTCGCTGTTTGGGTGGGGACGTAGGGTGGGTTAACTCAAAAGGACCCAGTTTTGAGCCTGGTCTGTGTGCGTTGGTGAGTGTGTGTATATATGTATGTGTCTTAAATGACTCAGCTGAAATGCAAGGACTAACCATATCTGTTGATAAATACCATTCCACATTAAATAAAATCACTGGATTTCAATACTGAGGTATGGTACAGTAGGGAGATCAAAGGATTTAAAGTCAGAAGACCTGGGTCTGAATTTTCCGGTTTTTCTACCTACTGGCTATATGCTCTTAGAGTTGATATGTTCATAAGAAAAATGGGCACCATCACACTGCCTGCCTTACATGTTGTGAGAATTAAAAGAGAGATTACATTGTAAACCATACAGCCTTCCCCATGTGTTTTAAATTTATTTAATGCAAGCAAAAACACTTTAGAGGAAGGTATTGTTCTTTTCAACAAGCAAACAAACAAACAAAAACACAAAGTCAGAAAGAGGCCACCAAGACCCTATGTTGGAGGGGTCTTCCAGAAACCCAGGAGGGCAAATTCCAGTGGTACCCAGGGACCGCAGAGGGGCTGGCTGGGTAGAGTGCAAGGAACTAGAGGCTTATGATTAAGAGTGTATTTGAAGACTGCTCAAGCATTTTCTGCATTTGAAGGCCCATGTGTCACCTGGATGACCCAGATTAGTTTCTTTTGGGGAGCTGCTTGGTTTTGGTAATGGGTCTAAAGATTAATTCTGATAGGATGAGGCTGTTGGCTGCAGTCTTGCGGTGAGAAGCTCTTGGATACTTTTCAGGTGTTTTCTTCTTTCATTATGGCAACCAACCCATTGGTGTGCCCAGGACTGTCCAGGTTTTAAAACTGAAAGTCCGATATCCTCAATCCTAGGCATGTTGGACAGTTGACCATCTTATGTCTCCATCTTCATACCCGAATGGCTAAAACTCTTTAAAGGAAATGTGTCATGACCATGAAAGTTGCTCTCAATCTCTCACTTCCCTGGAGGTTAGTCTTGATCCTTAGAATATTAATATTCTGTGAGAGGAAAGGAAGGGTTTTTCCATTAAAATTGAATAATAGCTACTGCTCCCAATTAATGGAAAAGAAAAAATTAAGATGACAGAATTCCCTCAATTTTCAGTCCTCCATGCATAATATGATTTCTGACTTACCTTCTATCACTTGCCTACAACTTATGACTTTTAAATCTATAATAGGATTGTGTGTTAAACTAAAATTTCATATATAGATATCATGATATACTGTAGAGAGCTGCGACTTCCAACGGGCTTTATCTTATAGAGTAAACTTTAGGGCCATTTTTAAAGGGCTTGCCTTGATGGAATGTTAAATAGGAATACTTCAAAAGGTTACAGAGAAGGGAAGTATATGTCCCAGTTTTCCCAGGTAGTTCTTGGTAAGCCTGTGTCCCAGGATCCTGTTCAATTAGTGCCTACTCTCATGATCCAAAGTGTTCCTGTTTGGATGACAAAGTATAATATATTTTCTCCCTAGTTATGGGGGAACTGGTAGGAGGGAAATATTATTTGTTACCGGCTAACATTTGCTAGTGACATTCCAGGCCTTGGTTTGACCACTTTTTATGCGTTTTTCTCATTTAACCCTTAGGACCATAATTAGGTACTATTAGAGATAAACAACCTAAGTCCCAGACAGGTAAGTAACTGGCCCATGTTCAAAAAGCTATTAAGTGACAGTTACTAAGTAAAACCCATGTCTGGCAAACTCCAGAGCTTGTGCACTTAGTTGATGGATTCTTGTCTTCATCCTTTTTTTATTAGCAAGTGGTCTGAGATGTTGGACTTGAGTCCCAGCTGCCTGAAATCCTCAAGAATTCCAAGGAAGCAGATGAAACCTCAAGTGGCCAGTGGGGCTTCCTTCTGGGGAAGCTGCGTCCCTTGGTTAGAGAAAATGAAGTGTTTGTACTCATCTGAGTATTTCAGATAATCTGGAGGGACACCCTGTCCATCCCTCATTGGGAGAAATGTCTGTTTACAGGCATACTGAACTCGTTTTTTTTTTTTTAAATTTTATTTTCCCAATTAAAGTATAACGAATCCGCTAATACCTTGACCCACATAGCCCTGCCAGTTGGGCATTTTGGGGTAGGTAAAATGAAGAAGTATGAGGACAGCAGCCTGCCCTGGGGTGAGAAGAGAAAAGAGCAGATCTTTATGCGTCCTAGCAGCCGGCAGCTCTCCTCTGCTGTGGCCTGTGCTGGGACTGTGGGCCAAAGGAGCCTTGGAATTGCTTAGACCTGCCTCTGTGCCTTTAGCTGTCCGGGTAAAAACATCACCTCTCTGGAGGCCTGTGCTGGAGCACAAACCCACGTATTGTCTGGCCCCTGGCAGGCTGGTCTGTGGAGGGGACACTCTAAGAGCTCTATTTTAATCTTTTGGAGCTGGGCCAGGGTAGGAATTCAGCTGCCAGCCCCAGGCTCCCCACCCCCCAGCTCTCACCCCACCCCCACACCCCCTTCTCCTAGTTTCATTCGCTGCTCTGACCTCCCATCATGAGAGGTGCTGGTGTTCCTTCTTTCTCCCTTTCTCTTTTTTAAACTACCAGGGCTCTTTCATGGATTTGACCTCCCAAAGTGAGGCAGACCAGGCTCCTCAGTGGGCTACTCGGGGCTCTGAGTTGGCGTGAGGCCAACCCTTGAATCGTGAGATTTACCTCCAGATGTGTGTGCCTCTGTTGCCTGTGTGGACGTGCGTATTTGTGTTGTGCGTGAGCGAGGGACCTGTGTGTGTTTGTGTGTTTATGTGTGTTTTTTGTATCTCTGTGATTTTTCTCTCCATGTGAAGAAAATGTATGGAATGGAAAAATTGAGGGGAGGAAAGGTTGGAGGGGAAAGAAAAGGGTGGCCTAAGTTCATAAACCTCCTCTTCTCCTTCCACCAACAGTACACTGCCCAGAGTCAGATAATTTCAGCTGTCCCTCCAACTGGGTCTTCTTATTCCCTCCCCCAAGTCTCTTGGGTCTGTTTCTCTGGGTAGGAATGAGTCTTGCAGAGAGACCACATGGTATATATAACAGGCATTGGGCTCCTATAACTGAACTTGAATTTCAGTCTTCGCTCTGCCAAGTGCTGGTTGTGTGACATGGGACGTGCAATTTCCCCTTCCTTTGAGCCTCACTTTCCCAATCTGTATAATGTGGATAATAAGGCTACCAACTTTCACAAAAAGTAGAAAGTAGAAGATTTAATGGCATTCAAAAGGTGACCCATAAATCTTAGCTCCTTTCCCGCCTGCCCATCCTCTCCCAGGACTAAGTCCTAAGGCAGCAGTTGAGCCTGGCTCCTGGCTCCAGTGAGGAAGCCCCCAGCTGGTATGGGGAGTGAGAGGGGGCAGAGGGTGTGGACCTTTCTCTCCCACTGGGAATCTCCCACCTTCTCTCACCCCCATCCTTCTGGCCTCTGCCAATGATGTGCATTTTCCCCTCTGCACCGGCCTCCCAAACTGACTCATTACCTCGACAGGGTAGCAACTTCCAAAACAAAACTTGTTCAACCAAGGAAAATATAACTATGGAGAGGAAAACATTTCAATATCAGGCCTCCCGGGACCCAAGGAAATGTACTGAATGTTTGTCAGAGAATGATGCTGTCCTGACTTCACAGAGTCTGCCGAGGGCAGATGGAGAACAATGCCTGGCACTTGACTCTGGCCAAGCCAAAATGGCCCAGGCATCATCCAAGCTGGTGCTCAAGATGGCCGCGACTTGGAAGAGTCAGACGTGTGTCTAACGTTGTGCCTCCCAGCAGGCCCACTGAGGGATGAGGAAGAGGAACCCTGTGCTCTGTTCCATGCCAGTCTCTCCCCTTTTCTTCCACCCCAAAGGAGATGCCATTTCAGGCTTGCTGTCTGGCAGAGGGCCTGCTTGCTTCATGCCTGGGTTCTGGGAAATGGCTAATAGCACACATTCCACACTTAATAATAGCACCCCCTGGAGTTGTGCAATGCTCTGACCCTTTCTGGGACACTCCAGGGAAGGGATCTTACGGCGGTGATCAGGGGAAATCTAAGAGAACAGCTGATGGATAGTGCTGGTGTCAAGTTAGATGCTGGGGAAAGTCCAAGGGATATTCCAGACCACATCGACTTTGGTTCCAGGACAGGGGAACCGAAATAGGTGGAATTGTTTTCTGAGAGGGACTGGAGTCAGGTGAGGCAGAAGACTGATTTAAATCTTTCTACAGTGAAGAATTTTTCTGTGAGCGAGGGGAATACGGGGAATGGATGCTGAGCATGAATTTCTCGCAGTTAATTCTTTATAATAGATTCAATGTCATCTACTTATCTTCCACAACCTACGTTCCCCTATAAGAACTACAATAGCACAAAACATATCAACAAAATAAAAACATTCTGAGAATCCCTACTCATCCCTCATAGGTACTCAATGTGAGTATTTTATATTGGTGGAATTTCAAAGCTGAAAAATAGCTTACACGTTTTATAGATGTCTTTATCTGTAACTTAAGAGAGAAGCATCTTACTTGCAGTAACAGAGTGCCTGATCCTGAGCTAGAATATGGGGCTGGTGGGAAAGGGTCTAGGTGCTTGGTTGTCTTGTTTGGCTTCGTTTGCAATCATTATCTCTGTGTCTGTGTAAATGTCCGCTGCATGTCTATCTGTGCAGGGTGACTGTTCTATAGAGAGTGCTTCCAGTGGCCAATTTTATTCCTTTCTCAAAGGACCTAATTCAATGGCACGTGGCACACTAGAAAGTCAGCAGTCCTGGGCCCCAGTTTTCACTTTACTGAGCCTTACTGTAAAATGGAGATAAAATGTCTTGCCTGATAACTTCACAGGGCTGTTTGGCAAGCTCAAATAGGATGGTGCTTGTGAAAGTGTTTTATAAACATATGGGAGATTGCAGTTATCAAAAGCTTGATGAAGAAAATGGTATGTGTGAAAGTGGACTTCTTGGGCACTGGAAGAGTTTTGCTGATTTTCTAGGTACTTAGAGGGTACAGCTTGGATGGGTGATCTGCATGTCACACCCAGTGGTGCCCAATCACTGGGCAAGATGTCATGACACTCAGGTAACTGCTGGCTATCTGGAAGTGCACCCTGCACCATGAGAAAGGGCATGTTTCTCCCTGGACCCTCGGCTTTTATCTGGGGGCCAACCCCAATCAAAGTACTCTAGAGATGGTATATGGTGGGTGGTGGACTTTCCAGGAAGTCCTAAAAAAATACTTTCAAGGCACCCCGAGAGACAAACTGAGCTTTATCTGAGCCATTTTATTATAATAATATTTTGGTAGGCATAGGGTTTTGCTATGTTACCCAGGCTGGTCTCTAACTTTTGGCCTCACGCTATCCTCCCACCTTGGCCTCCCAAAGTGCTGGGATTGCAGGCATGAGCCACCCTGCCCAGTCTAAGCCATTTTAGAGAACTCCAGGCTGGTAGGCATTTGAAAAGGTCTTCAAGTACATTCTTTATGGAAAAACTAAGCAATTTATGGGATTTAACCTGATTTTAAGTGCTCTCTCCACAATATCTGGTGGTCATCAGTTTATCACTCACTTAACAGGTCTTTGCACTAGGAGCTATATGATGTGCTGGGGAGATGGTGGCCAAGGCATTTGCTTTTGTCTTAGAGCATCTGATCTAGTCTAATGCACACCTGGTGCCTAACTTCCTCCAGTTGGTATCTAATCGGTATCTAACACCAGTCTCTTCTTTGACAAAATAATGCAAAGATTGACAGGACAGGCCCCTACAAGGGGCATTATGTAAAGGTGAGACTGCCATATGCTACCTGAAGAGGAAATGCATTTGCAAAAATTATTGCAAAGATCTAACTTGACATTATGATGATATTGGGCAAGAGAATTTCCTTATGATTTTTTTTCTCCTGCCCAATTGTCACTCTAAATTGATAAGAAACTCTTCGTTTAAACTTGTCTAATTCCCTAAAATGATTTTTTTTTATTATGGAGAAGAAGGAATTATTTCTTGTTGGCAGGTGGAAATATTGCACATTGCTTGGCATAACTTATCAAAAGGGTGCAGCATTCAGTGAAGGCATACTTCTTACTCAGCAGGTTAAATTTGAAAGGGATCCTCTTACTGTTTATCCCACTCTGTCCCTCCCCTAATACCTCCCAAGGGTGTTCATAGAAGACAGGGGATATTAAAGAACAATGTCATCTGTTTGGTTTGAAAAAGAAGGTAAACTTTTATTTAGAGAAAGAATTAGGAAAAGAAAGTAATGGTTTGCTTAGAAAGATGACAATTTACATAGGGAAAACAGCACATTTGGCCAGGACAACAAAACAGAGCTCTGAGGCTGTCAGGAAAGCTGACCACAAACATGCCAAGAAAGAGTTGAATTTGTGTGTGTGTGAGTGTGTTTAAAAGAATTCTGTAAAACAGCATAAGACAAATACATGGTCCAAAGCAGCACATTTCCTGTCCTTGGGAATTCAGGAGAATCTTTGTGCAGGTTTCGGGTATGGAAGTGGTCTCTTTGTGGTGTTCTTAAACACAGAAGAAATCTCAAATCTCAGCCAGAGGGAGTGGGTGCAGAAGGAGTTTCATGGGTGCAGAAATAGAAGGGATGGAGAAATTGAGATAGAACAGCACATGCAGAAATGCACTGAAGATACTTAAAGATGCCATGCAGTGGAGGAAGAAGCAATACTAAGATGGCCAAGCTCCTGGATGCAATCGAAGGAGAGTATTTGCCACAGCAACTTGTATTCAATACTTGGCAATAACTAGTTATGAAAGAGAAATAACCCAAATGCTATTAATTAATCAAGAGCCAACTGGTTAGACTTTGCTGATAATTGTCAAAACAATGCACCAAATGATAACTCTTCCAAAATTTCAGTGAGAAGATTTTAAAAGCTCAGGCTGAAAAAATTTTGTCTTTACTGAAACATGGAAAAACATTAGGTAAGCCAAGTACTAAGAACTCCATTAGTTTATTATTTAATTGACATTTCTCCACGCTGAAGACAAAGGGCTTGGAAACTGTCCTTTAAACAGCAAAACATCTTATGAAGAATCAAAAATATTTTTGACTTCTTCACCCTTGAATTATTTAACAGATATCAACAATATCAGGTGAGATATAAAGTATAATTAATGCTTATGAAACAAAGTCTTTCCCTCTGATAGCTAAGATTTCTTCTGTTGACAATTTTTCTTGAAAATACAGTTAAGCAGGTAGGAAATTACCAAAAATACTTGCCATTAGAAAAATTATCTTAATTCTTGTTAATCCCTGACCTCTTCTTATAAATTGGTAGATTGAAGAGACATTCATTATACCAGTGCTGTTTTTGATTGAGGGTACTGGCCGTTTACAATATCCATTTAAAATCTTCAAATAGTTTCCAAATGTACGTACTACAAAATATTATTATTTCAAGATTGGAAGTCGTATTTAACACACCATACATGATTCATTTGCATATTTACAGGGGGTTAAAGCACACAAAATTGTGCAGATAACATACTGAAGTCTAAACTTTTACACTCAAGTTGCATACATAGCAACAAGATACAAAAAATTCTGAACAAATAACAACTAATAATCAGCCAGGTTACTATGTACATATTGGGCAGGAAGCAATTAAATACTGCCTAATACAATGTCACTTAAATTACTTTTTCTATGAAACATCTCTCCATTACCACACACACACACACATACACACACACACATATGCACACGTGCACACACACAAATTCTTTAATTTTTTTTCCATCACATCACAAACATAAAACTGATGCTTGTGGCAACATATGTGGAATATACCCAAAGAACTGATTTGTCACAAGGCAAGAGGCAACACAGCAACTCAGAGTGATTTACAATTTACCAGATTTGGATTTTGAAAATCAGTTACTGGATGATGAAGACTGTAAAAATATATTCACACTTTAATGTCACAGACTGAAGGAAGAGGAGTAAAGAACATTAACTAATAGCTTCTTAAGCTTTGCCACTAAGTTAAATATTGGCTTTTGCTAAAATTAAAAAAAAAAAGGAATATATCTGGAGGGGAAGGACCCTAGGATAATATTTAAAATAACGACAACAAACCTCCTACTTCCTTTATCAAAGTAGAGTATTTTTCCACAGTCCACTTATTGTTAAACAAAACCAACTATTCTTTTGAATAATCATTTTACAAATTCATTTTTAATGGAAACAGAAGAAATAATTGAAATAACAAATACAACTACTGTGTGCAGATGCGGTGGAAAAACCAGAGACCCGAAATATGGCAAAGTCAGTGCTTCATAAACAGTCAATGGATTTTTCTAAAAATACTTTTTGCTAATGGCAAAGTTCAACACCTCAGAAAAACTCTGAATTAAGATCTTAGAATAAGTTTCCAAGCTGTACAACATGGTTTCAAATACACTACCCTTGTTGTTTGTAAGGCCGCATTGAAGTTTAGCTTAACAGTCATAAGCCATGTGTTTGAACATCTTATGAGAGGTGACCGGCAAAGAAACAAGTTTTTTCCTTGTGTACCCTACTACCTATGAAGAGACACCATTTCTTTCCAAATATGTCCTTAAAAAATTTCCTTAAAGATATGATCTTGGAAAAAAAAAAAGTCCAGGTTGCTTCGTCCAATCATCTGGAAAAATGCTTACACTTTAAAAAGTGACAATGTAGCACTTTGAATTCTCTGAGAGTGTTCTCTTGTTAATCTATAAGTACCCTCTCTAATTGGTATGTTATAGTTTACAAGCAAATATACCAAGAGATGCACGCTGTCTTTGAATATAGCTCTGCTGCATACAAGGTTGAGAGAACTATAGAAAAATAGCATCATCTTCCTGACGTGTATGCATTTTCAGAAGCCATTGGATTCTGTGTGCTGTTGACATAACTGTGGAATTTAAATGCACCTCAGACCCCTTAACAGCTTGAGTTGACAGTTCTCTAAGAGAACATGAGTACATCTTGAGTGGAAGATGAAGAACGAGAGGAGGCCAAGGAGTTGGGATTTTCTGGTATGCCTCCTGTCTAACAAAGTTATCTTCAAGGGAAGAGCTCAAGACTCACCAGGGTTCACGTTTGTGTGGCAGGATAACAATGAATGGGAGGCCAGCCCTCTTTTCCACTTGTCTGGCACGATCTCCTGGCAAGGATGGGGTAGGAGTTTGCCAGGTGGCTACTGGACAAGGTCTCTTTAGGGGAGTACAACAAGGCTTCAGTCATTGCTTTTCATAAAGTGCTTTGGGATCCTTCAGGAAAGAGGACTGGTGAAATATTATTACTAACTGGCTTCAATTTTCAAACCAAATGGAACCATTTTCTCTAGTGTAATTATTGCTTCGAGCGTTAGTGAATGTTCTTAAAATGGAGTGGATCTCATTTTTAAGTATCCACCTCTTAAAATGCTCATACTGTGGAGAGAATGTTTTTAATTACTGTCTCTCAGGTATGCTCACCAATTAGAAGGATGTGATAGCTTTGCAAATGGTTGCCAAGCATATACATGCATGGCTTGCACTTTCCAGGCTGTCCTTCCTCATGAGTCTATATAGCAAGAGCAAAACCAAAGATGTATAGCCCAACAAGCACTAGGTCTGGCTGGCTGAGGAGACAGACTCTTGCCTCTTCTGAGACATTGCTGAGAAGATGTATGGTGAATGTGTGGCTACATTCTTAGAACAGTCAGCTCCTTGTGGCTTGGAAATGTATTTTACCATGATTCTTTGGCCTCTGTGGGACTTAGAATAGAGATAGACATACGGGAGGGCCTTAGACAATGATTTTTGAGGATTTTCACAAATGACGTGAGCTGAATATTACAAGTGAGAGTAAAGCAAGCTAGGAAAACCCTGGAAAAGGAGAACTGGGGTAAGAAAGTTTCCTCCAGAGGCCTCGGATTGGACTCAAAAAGAATGAAAGACAAAAGTTCATCATATCCAAAGTAAAACATAACAAAAACAATAAAACAAAACAAATGAAAAATCCTCAGACATTGTAAAGTGTCTATAATTAGAAGATTGGCTGAATGAATATAGGACCGGGAATTAGAGAACATGGTTGTCTCTCACAAGAATGTATTATTAATAATTTAAACTGGGCTCACAAAGTGTTGCAAAGTGCAGGTACAGGAGAACCACCTGAACAAACAGCTAGCTATTGAGGATATAACATATCCACTTTTATATAGGAATATTGCTGATTTTTAAGTAGATTAAGTATGCCCATTGAAATCTAATGTGGATTATTCTTTTCATGGGCATGCCTTATTTCCTCATAGAAGATGAAAAAATAACCTTCTGTCCTCAGTATAAATTAGTGGGCTTGAATTAATGCAGTTTTGGTCCAGTATGCCAGAACTTGCTGACCAAATGAGGAGTCAGAAGGGTGGGTCAGTTTCTGCCTTTGCTGCTTGTTGAATGGCTCCCATCTGGTTCACAGTCATGGTCTTCCTCCCATGTCACCACAATGGTCAGGATCAGAGAAATTGTGTGGCTTCTTAGTTCTTGACAATTCCAGAATCTTATTTCACAAACTCATTCAAACATATACAATCTATCTTATTAATATAATTAGACATAAGTAAGAACTAAGTGCAGATGACCCTTTCATTCCTGTTATTAACTAGGAGGCATAATTTTAAATGACATTTCTCCCAAATTTGCTTTTTAATTAATTAGCTTAGATATCTACGACATGGAATTTGTATTCCCTGGCGACAAGGAGTTTTGTGATATTGGAAACCTGTTAGGTAAATGTTGAGCAAAGGACTTGATTTTGGAATTAGAAGTAGCTAGGTGATTTGCAAAATAGATAAGTAGCCTGTAGACACTCAGGAGTTGACTGGGTATGTACCAATTCCCAATTGCACAGCCTATTATAAAGGAACTAGCTCTGGGTTCTGACCCTAACTCTGAGACTAAACCAGCTTTGCAAACTCAAACAAATCACTTAACTTCTCTGGGCCTTAACTGACCTATCTGTAAACCCAAGGACTTAAACAAATTTTATGGTCCATTCTAGTTCTAACATTGACTCTTTGCATACACATAGAATTCACTTAGAAGAAAACTGCATTTTAAAATCCTTCCAGGCATGAAAAAGGAGCTGTAGTGATTCTGATCAAAATTCTTTGGGGGGGTTCATTGAGTATAAAATCTCTTAAAAAAATAAAGACTGAGCTCTGGGCTTTAGTTTCCTAATGACCATAGGCCATGGGCCAAATCTGTACCTTTCCAGCAGGGTAATTATTTATGTTCAAATCAAATGTTTTAAAAATGGAAGGGATCAGAATAACATTGTGAACAGGGGACTTTGTGTGAACTCCCATGAGGAGGAATAGTAGAACTGTGTGGACAAGGATAGGGCCATAAAGAGCAATATTTAACTGAAATGCCTGTGAAGCAGAAAAGGACCATTTAGAATGTCAGTGAACTGAATGGGTCTTGGCTCCAGGAGATGAGAAGACTCACGACTTTTCTGAATATGCAGTGTGATTTGTCTTTGATTTGAGTTTCTTGTTCGTGAGAGATTCAGGTAGGGGGCAGCGAGACCAAAGCAGGATTTCCAGGTGTTTTTGAGAATATCCTTGGAAGGAACCACTGGCAGGGGCTTCTAAGGAGATTTTTCCCTGAGGCCAATGGGCTGGATGATCTTGGGGCATAATTGACACAGGGAGGGATGGGTTGAAAGGGGGAAGGTGGACACCCCAGCCCTGAACAATCTGTTCCTTAACCTGGGATGTGGGGGGAATGGATGTGCCTGTGAGGTTGTGAGGAGCCCATCACTGGCTGGCCGTATTTGCAGGGCACCTGCTTGTTCAATGACAATTTCATCACCTAAGAATCTGGAGCAGATTCACTATGATTTTTAGAGACACAGCCCTGTGGACTTACTTGACTTATCTTAGAATTGTAGAGGAAATACACTTTTGCTCATGTTTCTCTCTTTTGCCTTGTCTTGTCTATAATTCAGGGTATCACTTAATTCAGCCATCTCCTTGCACCCTGGAACGGTTTATGAAGCTCATTTTCATGCTAGAATGGGAGCTGAGTGTACAGGAAGAGCTGCTTCCTGCCCTATTCTATCCTTGCAAGACAGAGCTAGGAAAGTGTCCTTTGCTTTTGTTTCTGGTGGTGTCCACACAGCACTAAGCAAAGAAAAGGTCTGTCCGAGGCCTACTTAATCAGATAAGTGCTGATGGATAAATTGGACTTGGTGATTCCGGAGAACCTTGTACTTTGGAATAACCTGGTTAAGCTGACAAGGGAACCTAGGACAAGTCCACTTGACCCCATGCCCTAGAGACACAACCTGGGTCTTTTTCCCCTCAAACTCTTCTAGAGGTTTGGAATGGAGGAAAAACTATGTTAATCTTATATTCATCTATAGAACTCCTCCTTATCAATCAAATTCATGAAAGAGCCTTAAACCCAGGGTCAGATTATAGACTCGGCTGCAGAACAGAGGGTATCTCTTTGAGCTGGCCTACCTCAGCTGGTGTCACCAACAGGGTGGCAAGTTTGAATCATTGCGTCTCGGACTCCACGTTGACACGAAAGCTCCTCCATGCCCTTTCTAGGCTGATCTGGGAATGACACTGGCAACTCTGATCTCCATCCCCACTTTACTCTAAAAAAGAGGGTCTAACCTTTGGATTTGTAACATTCAAAACGTTTGAAAATGGGTGGTGATGTAGTGGGGCAGGCTGGGGGTAGGGTGATGTAAAATGCAAGGAGGAGGGGTGGAACAGTGGACAGCCAGGGTGGGCCTTCCTAAAGCATGCTGCTGAGTATTTCTGACACGGGGGAGGTGGCGGGGCCCTCCCGGCTCATATCTGGGCTTGTGGGGCTGGGCAGTCCAGAGCGGCCTCCAGGGGGTGGGCTCAAGCTGGCCCACGGCTTCGTGTCCTGGGCCACCAGGGCCGCGGGGTAGGGCTCCACGTAGATGCGGTGGACTGAAGGCCTGGCGTCATGACAGCTGCTCTTCTGCTCCTCGGGGAGGCTGGCGGCATGGGCCAGAGCCAGGCCCCGGGGCCCATGGAGTGCAGGTCCCGGCCGCTCGGCCTCCCCGGCTTCCTGGGCCAGTCCGCAGGCCCCGGGCAGGTGCTGGGTGTAAATGCCCTCAGAGAGCGACAGTGACTGCGTCTCGCTGTGCATGCGTAGCCAGCGATGGTGGCGGCTGAAACCCCCGTAGTGCTGGCGCTTGCCTGGCTTCCGCTTTCCCAGGAAGCCCAGCGGCGGCCGCGCGCCTGGCGCCATCTTGGCGTGGTTCTTCGGCGCAAAGCTAGTGAGAGTCAGGCTGTGGAGGAAGTCGGCACACGCGTGGTCGGGATCTGGGCCCTGGACCAGGCCCTGGGGATCCTGGCTCTGCCCCGCAGGGCTCTTCATGTCGTGCACCTGGAGGACGTCGGGGGCGCTGCCGCTTAGGCCGCTTAAGGCCTGCTGGGCAATGTCGTGCGATGACAGGTATACGAGGTCCAGGTCTCGGGGACTCAGGGCGTCACTGGAGTCATAGTCGCTGTCAGTGGGGAGGAAGACTTCCGAGCAGGCTTCTTCATCAGAGCAGGGCTGTGAATCTGCAAATTCAGAAATGGATGTTAGGAAGAATATAAACACTTAGCTAGAGCCTGCTTCACGGTTGTAAGGTGGGTACATTAGGCACCTCCCCGCCCGCTCAGAAGGGCCCCGCGCTTCCATTTAATGCTCCGCTGTCATTGCTTGAAATTCTTAATAATTTTGAACAAGAGGCGTCACATTTTCATTTTGCACGGAGCTCCACAGATTATGTAGCAGGCTCTGATCTTAGTTTAAGGGAAAGGAGAGAGAGGAACTCTGACGGGTCCAACCCTGACAGCAGTGGGGAACATTTCCTCATTCCCCACGCGTGCTTTTATTATTTGCTGGATGTCTGTAGAGAGGATGAAACAGGAAACAAAGCTGGATGTTACTCATTCATTCTCTGTTCTTATTTCGGAGATGATTTTTGCATTTGACAAAGTAGCAGGAATTTAAAAGGGTGAAGGAAGAAGAGAAGACAGTCTGGTGGCCAAAGTCGGTCAACCTGGTTTCAAATCCTAGCTGCCTTCCGCCTACTTGTTCTGTGATCTTGGGAATGTTGCTTAACTTTTTTTGTGCTTTGGTTAACTTATCTGTAAAGTGGGGATGATAATAGAACTTCTTACTTATGGTGGCTGAAAAATCACGTATCTAAACACTTAACCACAGCACCAGGTGTTTAAAAGAAAATACAGAAACAGAAGTAAAGTTAGAGGCAGAAATAAGCCTCACAGTGCACACTGTACCAACCAAGAGAGAGCTACAAGTTTAATTCTATACATACTTGTCATTTAATGCACTAGTTGTTTATATATGTTTTTTCCCCAGTCAGGTTGTGCATTTCTGTAGGGCAAGGACTGTCTAAAATCCTTCGACTTTCCCACAGAATTTAGCCCATAGCAGGTACTCGGTAAATGCATGTTAATTTTGAAAACATGCAAGTTCTCTTAAAAAGAGCAACTAATTGCTAATCTGTAAAACTGAGGTAATCCCAATAAAAAAATCTTAACAGAATTTTTAAATGGAATTTGATAAATTAATTTTGAAATTAATCTGGAAGAGAAAATTAATGAGAGTAGTCTTTTTTTTTTAAGGATACAATATGGAGGAGCCTGATTAGCAGATATCAAAGAATACTATAGAGCTTTAGTTATTGAAACTTTGTAGTACTGGTGTAGAAATGGACAGATGGAGGTATAGAATAGAAAAATAAAGTCCAGAAACAGTTTTAATTCTCTGTGATAATTTAACATATGGTAAAGATAACATTTCAAAGTAGAGGAGTGAATAGATTATTCAATATATAGTGGGATAATTGGCTATCCTTTTAGCAAAGTAATTAGAGAAAGTCCTACCTCATACCATATATAAAAATTAATCCCATATGGGTAAAATATAACAAGCAAACCTAAAAGTATTAGAAGAAAATATGTTTGTAATTTTTGGGTGGGAAGGTCTTTTTAAGCGAGACAAAACCCCAGAAGTCATAAAAGTGACTGATACATTTGGCTACATAAAAGTTTGATAGTTTATCGGCCTGGCGCGGTGGCCCACGCCTGTAATCCTAGCACTCTGGGAGGCCGAGGCGGGTGGTTTGCTCAAGGTCAGGAGTTTGAGACCAGCCTGAGCAAGAGCGAGACCCCGTCTCTACTAAAAATAGAAAGAATTATCTAGATAACTAAAAATATATATATAGAAAAAAAATTAGCCAGGCATGGTGGCGCATGCCTGTAGTCCCAGCTACTCGGGAGGCTGAGGCAGGAGGATCACTTGAGCCCAGGAGTTTGAGGTTGCCGTGAGCTAGGCTGACGCCATGGCACTCTAGTCAGGGCAACAGAGTAAGATTCTGTCTCAAAAAAAAAAAAAGTTTAATAGTTTATAAAACAAATGATATCATAAACAAAGTAAAAAGGTAAGTGATAGATTGGAAAAAATAATAATGACATGTGTAACTAAAGATTAATATCCAGGATATATAAAGAACTTCTAGAAATCAGTACGGAGACAATGAAAATGGGCAGAAGGTAAGAACCAATGCTTTAAAGAATTACTAATTCAAATGACCAATAAACATTATTATGTTCAACCTAGACAGTAATTAGGGAGATGGGAGTTGAAACTTCAATGAGGCATTTTTTGCCCATCAAATTTAGAAAACACAAAAGAGTGATAATCTCATGTGTTGGTGATTTGTAGGAAATCAGAGACTCCCACATAAGGATGGTGGGAGTATAAATTGGTACGGTTCTTTGGACAGCAATTTAGTAGGTTATATTAAAAATGTTCATATCACTTGTCCCGGCAGATCTTCATGTTTGAGAAAGGTATCTATGTTTGAGAAATTGTTGGCATGTACACATGGAGGCATTTACAAGTTGTTTACTACAGCAGGATTTGTATAGTGAAAAACTAGAAATTATCTTGTGGTTGAAAGTGCTGTGAAAGGAAGACGTAGAGGCACAGAAGCATTAAGAAATGAAGAATAATTTACTTGCTGAGTTTTGCAAGGGAGTCCATATTCTGAAGCACTAGATTGCTGATTAAAAAAAAATTCAGGCATAAAGTTTGTTTTGGTAGGGAATCAGTATCATGGTTTTTTCTATTTTAGGGACTAGAGCTAGATGGAATGCTTTTTTGTCTTGTTTATTTTAGGGTCAGGGTGTAAATCACTTTTTTTTTTTTTTCCTGACTGGATGAGCAGGAATGACATGCATGCTTGCTCATAATTGGCAGGGCAAGATGTCAGTTTTGCCTTCTCTCTGCTGGTTGTTACCCAATGTCCAGTATCCTTTTTTTAGTTACAAAATATTAATTTTGCTTGAGACAGCGATACACTTGTATAAAAGACTACCTTTTTTTCCAGCTTCCCTTGCAGCTAAGTGTGGCCATATAATTAAGTTCTGGCCACTGAGATGGAACTGGAAGTATTGTATCAAATTTCTGGAAGTCTGCATAAAGGGAGGTGGCTTAGCTGGGAGATGGGCCATTTCATTGTTCTTTTCTTCCATCTGCCTGTAACAGGATGTGTTGGATAGGGTCATGAAACAACCTTGGAAATAGAAGCTGCGTGCTAGGATGGTGGTGTTGAAAAACAGAGCTTGGTGTCTAAAGACCATAAAGTTCACATAGCAACCCTGAATTGTCTACCTCTGAGCTTCTTTCTCACAAGAAAGAAATAAAATATCTTGTGTTTACAATTCTTATTTGGGTTTTCTATAACATGAATCTAAACTTAATCCTAAGTGATACAAACCTAAATGTTCATGAGTAGGAGAATGGTTAAATAAATCATGGCAC